>JAODAL010006967.1:0-129207 GCA_025379985.1 Phyllomedusa bahiana
AAACAGCAGGTCGGGACACTGCTTGTCTGCCCCAAACCAAGGGGGGCATAATCTATTTGACGGGTTTCCCCTTTTAAAATTTGTCTGAAACTACTGCATCTTACAGAATATGGGGCACATGCGGGAAAAAAGCAGGTTGACACTGGTTTAAATTGTTTGCCCTCAAAAAGGGGGGCAAAAACTATGTGACAGTTTTTTTTTAAAAGGGGGTTTTTCCCTCATCCCGACATTTTTTTGTCTGATAGGCCCTGGGTCCCCCCTTGGGGAAACCCTAAAAAACCAAATCTAAAAAACCAGCCCTAAAACCCTCTTAGGGTATGTTCCCCACTGTGTTTTTTGCGCTCCCAAAAAACCCCCAAAAATTACGCCCTGAAAATTTATGCAAAACCCTATTTTTCCCCCCCAGAGATTATGATTACCGGAAACCCCCCCGGGAAAAGAAAAGTGATGGTCAGTGGGGACGCTGCAGAAGTACACTCTGGGCCGGCTCTTTCTTTGACCCTCTGGCGAAAGCAGCGGGGCATGTATTTTTCCAAAAAACCCCTCCCAATTTATCAGGTAAACCCATAGTCTTTGTTCTAAAACCCCAGCTGGACTTTAAAACCCCCATTTCATGTCTATAGGGATTTCCTTTAATTTTTGTCCCCATTTCACAACGGGGAGGTTTCGGGGGGGTTTTTAGGGGGTTTGTGGGGGTCCTAGGGGTGGGCCCCCGCATGTATCAGTTTATTGATAGCATACCCTAGCGATAGGGGAAATTCAATGTCTGTAGTGAAACAACCCCTTTAAAGGGAACCTGTACACTGAAGCTGCTATCTGATGTGTTTGGCGGAAATTCCCCCCCCATAGATTTTTTTTTTTTTGGCCGGGGTTTCAGGTTTATTGAACCCGCCTTCCCTTTTATGAGTTTGCACACAAAAAGATGGGGGGGGTCAGTCCTGATGGGGAAACCCCCACTGGAATCTTTATTTTAGAATAAACAGGAAAATTTTTAAAGGGAAAAAATTTGAATTTGGGTAAAAGGTTCCAACCCAAAGGGTGTATATCTGTTTGCTTTAACTCCCCCCTTTCTTTAAAAACTTTTATCCCGGGAATCCCGAAGTGTGCCAAAGTGACGGGTCCCTTTTAAATTTAAACACAATGCAAACCTGTAAAAAGACCCCCCCCCTCCCCTGTGCCACTTTTTAAAACTGGAGCTTCTTATGTGGGAGAGGGGCCTTTGGGCTCCCCAAAACTCCAGGGGCCCCTGAGTGGGCGCAAACCCCTTTCACCCCTAGGTATCCCCCGAAAACCCCCACATAGAAGTCTATGGATTCCCCTTTTGGGGCTGTTCCCCGGAAAAAAAAACCCCATGGACCCTATTTAGGGTATAGGTCAGGAGGGGTTCCCATGTACACACTAAACATACATCAAAAAACCGTGCCTAAACTAAAATGTTATCTCCCAAAGTCCCCCCGGATTTTATGCTAAATTTTTATGTATTGAAGGGGGAAAAATTTTCCCTTTTTTCCCGTGAATTAAAATTTAGAAAAAATTTTTTAAAGGGGGGTCCCCCCCGCACAAGGGTTTCGCTTTTTTTTTGGGTTAAAAATCTTGCAAAACAAGTCACTTTGCAATATGGGGTCCATTTGCAGTGTCCTACCTATTCCTAAAATAACCCCCCTTTTTATGAGCTCATCAGCTCCTCCCCGGGCACTATAGCTACAGAAACCCGTTTTTATCTTCCTGATAACCGCGAGCAATGGTTTCTATAGCTACAGAAACCCGGCTTCCCACCGCAACCTAGTAAAGCCGGTAAACCCCGCCCCCGAATGCAAAAAGAAAAAAAAAAAAAAAACAGGGGCCCGAGGGAAAATGAATCAATGGAGTTTAAAACAAAAACCCCTTTTTAAAGCTGAAATCATTTTGTATTAGCACAGTCAATATTTCCCACCCTGGGGCTGATCCTGTGGAATATCTTGGGGAAAAGTTCACCATGAAAAAAAGATAATTTGGGAAAGTGCATCTGGAGAGTGCGAAGTGCCTCCGCTGAAAAGGGCCCGGGAGCCCCCTGAGAATTCCCCGCTTTTTAAAAGGCGGGGTGCACACCATAAATTCTGGCTCCTTTTAATGTCCCGGGCCGGCGTACATGATAAACAATCCCCAAGCAGCGCCACCCATCACCCATGGGTTTTCCTATTGTAAAAAAGCAGGGCTTTTTTGACTGAATGCCATTGTACAGAAAAGTGTCGTTTTTTTTTTTTGGGCATACGACTGCAAAGCCAGGACGGCAAAAACCTTAGGTCCCCAAACGGGCCATTAAACCCTTTGGGGTCCCATTTTGTGTATATGCTGGGAGTTTCCGGGTGTCCACATCAAAGGGGCACAAATATATGTTGCCTACCCCTATTTTGGGGCCTTTTTTCTAACCCTAGTAAATTTAAAGGGGGTGTTCTTAAAATTTGCGGCTTCACAGAGCCTCACCCCCCAAACCCCCAGCTTAAAATCCCCCCATTTCCGGTTAGTTTTTTTGGGCAGGGGACGGGACTTTTTCCCAGTTTCTCCCTCTGTCCTTAGGGAAAATTTGGTTTGGAGGGGTTTTTTAACGAAAGGGCAAAATGTACAGAGCGTAAAGGGGTTTAAAAGTTTGCTTAAGATACTGTATATGTGACTGGCACGACGGGGGGGTGAAATATGTAAATACAAACGGGGGGCATGTATATGTAAACAAACTACGGGGGGGAATGTAAAATGTGCCCTAGGGACGGGGGGCATTTTATATGTGACACTAAGGGGGCATGTAAAATTGTGACTACTACGGGGGGATGTATATGTGACTTGACGGGGGGAAGTATATTTTGTTTTTGAAAAGGGGGCATGATAGGGTGATTTACTACAGGGGGAAGTAAGTGCCCCAAACGAAGGGGGAAATGTATATGTAAATGGGCTACAAGGGGGCAGAGGTTTTAACTTAATGCTCCGGGGCCCCCGTGCAAAATCCAAAAAGGGGGCCCCCCTCCTCCCAAAGTGTAAAATTTAAAAAATAATTGATATCTCCTCGCAGTAGAGGGGCCCTTTTGGGCCCCTAAGGCCCCCATGGGCCCAAAAAACGACCTCTCCCCTTTTGCACCCCCTGAAAGTTTCAGGGGGCCTACGGGGGGCATTTTAAATGTGACTAGGGCCCAGGGGCATGTAATTTGACGCCCACAACGGGGGGCATGTATATGTGACTATTTAACAGGGGGCCATGTAAAAGTGATTTAAAACAGGGGGCACGTATATGTGATACTACAGGGGGCACGAAAATTGGGGACTAAAAAATATGGGGCATGTATAGTGACGAATCCCTACGGGGAAGCATGTATAGTGACTGCCCAAATACAGGGGGAAAGGGTTTATGGACGGGACAACTACAGGGGGCATTTTATATGGGGACTATTTCAGGGGGCAGGGAAAAATGGGGACTACTACGGGGGATGTATATGTACTCCCTCCCGGGGGGGGCATGTGTAGGTGACGACTAGGACAGGGGCCTTTTTTAAATGTGAAAAATACGGGGGCATGTTTTTATGTGACTACTACGGGGGGCATGTGTATGGGGACTGACTATGACGGGGGGCATGTAAATGTGACTACTACAGGGGGGCATGTATATGTGACACTCCCGGGGGGGCATGGTATGTGACGACTAGGGAAGGGGGCAGTATTTTAATTCTGAAAAAACCCACGGGCCCCCAAAAGGGGTTTTTTGGGAAGAAGAAATATCTTTTTTTCAGATATTTTTTCTTAAAAAATACCTTTTGGTGTGCAGGGGTTTTTTTAAATTTTACTATTACGGGGACTAGACCCCCTTTTTCCCCCCACTAGAAATAAAATCAAAATATAAAAAAACAGGGGCCCACAAAAAAAAATAAAAAAAAAACCTCAAGGTATATGGGAAATTGGAAATGCTTTTTCCCAAAAAAGGGGAAAATATGAAAAACCTGGGACCGGGGGTTTAAACAGTTTTTGAAAAAAGTTTGTATTAAGCTCACCCCCCAAAACGTCAAGGGTTTTCCCAGAAAAGGTGGGGTCCCTCCCACAAAACCCTGGAAACCTTGCTAGGGCCCCTTTCAGAATTGCCACTTCCCGGGAAGTGATGGGAAAATTTTGCAAGGGAAATTAAACCCTTTGCACTTTTTTAAAAAAGGGGGCGGCTCCCCTGAGTGCAAAAAAACCCCCAAGGGTTTTGGGCCCTTTGAGTTTTAAATTTAAAAAATTTTTGATAAAAAATGTAAATTAAGAGTCCCAGGTTTTTCAAAATTTTTCCTTAGAAAAAAATGCTTTTCCAATATTCCTATATACCTGAGGTTTTTATTTAGTTTTTTGTGTGCCACTTTATTTGAAATTAGATGTATGTATTGCCTTTTCAGTGTGCCCCTTTTGCTTACATTTTCAAAGTATATTTTAGATGTGCACAGCCAAATTTTACGTTTTGTAGTCTATTTGAGAAAGGGGCAATCTAATTGGCTTTTTTTCCCACTCAGCACCCCCGCCTTTTTTAAAAACCCAATTTTGCGGGTTTAAATTTCCATTGCAATTCCTATCACCCCTTTGGGGAAGTGGCAGTCTGAAGGGGGACTCCCTGGGCAAGGTACCATTTTTGGGTGTAGGGAAACTCCCCTGCTCTGGGAAAAACCCTTTGACTTTTTTTGGGGGGTTTAGCTTAATACAATTTTTGATAAAAACTGAAAAACTAAGAGTCCCGGGTTTTTTTCAAAATTTTCCTTGCAGTAATGCTTTTCCCAATTTTCCCCTATAAAACTTGGGGTTTTTATTTGGTTTTTAGTGTGCCCTGTTATTTGTTTTAAGATTTTTTCTATTGCCTTTTAAATTGTCACCTTTTGTTTAAACCATTTTTAAAAGTAAATTTTGGGATTTTTGCACACCCCAAATTTTACGTTTTGAAACCCTTTTCCACTGGGCATCCAAAGTTTTTTTCCCTTCCCTACAAAAATTTAAAGGTGTGCGTGACCCTTTACTTTGTAAATAGTAGGGGCATGAATATGTGGGGACTTATACAGGGCCCATCCCCAAAATAACCCACACACCACACAAAAAAATATAACGTGGCATAAACCCCCCTACCCCTTAGTTTTTTAGGGCACTTGTAAATTAGATTTTTCCCCCTTTTAATAATAAACCTAAACTGGTTTTCCTACCTACTGGAGCGGTAGTGGTGGGGAACAGGTAGGTATTTTCTTTTTTTGTCTTTTTTTTTTTTTTTTTAAAAAAAAAATTGTTTTTTTATTGGGGAAAAAAAGATTTAAAAACCTTTTAAAAAAAAATTAAAATCGCAATTTAAAAGTTTAAAATTTTAAATTTTAAACTTTTAAAAAATGTCTTTTTAAAAACTAAACTTCCCCTTTTAAATTTTATTTAACATCAAAAAAAAGAAAAAAACCTAACCCAAAATTTAAATAACCCCTAAAAAACCCCTTCCCCTCCCAACCCCCCCAAGAAACCCCCCGGAAAAAGGGAAAAAACTATCCCCAAAAAATTTTTAAATAAAAACCCACCCTTACCCTAAAGGGGAAATAATGAAATATAAGATCACCAAACCCTGGGGGGAAATTTTCCCTCTTTTTTGTAACCTTTTTTTTCCCCTATTTTAAAAAAAAACCCCCAGACTTTCCCCCTGGTCATGTACCCCTCCTACTCTAGTCTCCCCCAAGGGACCCCACCAAATTTTTTTCCCTGGGTATAATCAAAGTGCGGAAGGGGATCCTTTCAGCGCCCCTACCCTTCATCTAAAAAAATTTTTAAAAATATAAAACTCCCCATTTTTTAAAGAACTTTTTCAAAAAAAGTTTTTCTTATTTTTTTTCCCCCCCGCCTCAACCTATTTTGGTTAGCAATCTCTTGATAAAAAAGGATATTTCATCCTTTGTCGGGCCACTTTTCCCCCAACCCAAAAATGTCTTAGGTTTCACTTCTTAGCGACCAGAAAATAACGTGGGGCCCCCTTTGTAAATTTAATTAAGGAGGGGTCCCCCCCTTTCCGGTTTCGTTTGCAAGGAAAAAAGGAAAAATTGGGTGATAGGTCACTCCCACCTCCACTTTCCACCCCTTCTCTAATCAGCAACAGAATTTCACCCCCAATATTTTTTTAAAGCTTCGGGCAATGCCATGTAACGGGTTTCTCCCTTTCTTTTAGTTAAAATTTGGGGAAAATTCCCTGAGAAGTGCACGGGGGGCATTTCTTAACGGAAGTTTAAAAACGAAAAAGGGTGGCTTTTGAGAAAAAGGGGGAAGAACATCTCCCCCAGTTTATTTTAAAAATTAGAAGCTCTAATTTTTCCCCCCCCCCCTACTCTGATTTTTTGCGGATTCGGGGTCTCTCAGCCCCCTTTTCCCCCACGAACAAAAAACAGGACCCTTTTAATTAAAGCTAGCACTCTGTCCATAATCACCTGTAAATCATGGACAGGGAACCACAGCGTTTCCTACCCTTTCCCCAATCATAAATATGCCTGGCCCTTCTGGGTGCCGCTAAATTTTTTAAAAACTTAGACTTACAAAAGGCCCTCACCCTTTCCCGAATTGGAAGACTTGCCCCCCCCTGAAACCGTAAATTTCCCCCTTTCCCTTTTTTTGCCAAGTAATGAACCCCATTTTTCCTGCTCATTGATTAGGGTTTCCCATCAAATCTTATATTTTTACTTCCCCCATTTTTCGAAAAAAAAATTTTTCCCCCCCCTTTCCCGCCGGAAATTGGGCAATTCCCCGAGGGAAAAATTTTTTTAGAGATGCACCGGCAAAATGAACAGCTTCCGACATGCTTAAAAGTGGCAATTTGTGTCTCCTGAGCACCACCCCCTTTTAACATGGGGGGAAAAATCTCTTAAACCCCCATATGTAAAAGCGCCCAACCCCGGTTCCTTTTCGGGGAAGCCAGGGTGCCCTTCAAAGGGGTAAAAATAGAGAAACTAAAATTTTCTCGTTTAGCCAGTCCCTCACATGGGGCACCAACCCCCCGCTAAATTTACATTCAAAAGTTGGGGAAAGGTTTTAAAAAACCCCCCTCCCACTTGGGGCAAACTAAGCTTTTTTAGGAAATTCCCAGGCCTCTTGGAAATTTCCCCAAAAATTTTAAAAAAATGGGATTGTAACCTGTTTTACATCCTTTTGTTCAGAAGAAGGGGAAATTTTGGAAGGGATATAAAAAGCGGGGCAAAGCTTATCTTTTTTTTTCAGCTTTCGCCCGACCAAATAATGATAACGGTTAAAAGTACTCCCCCTTTTCAACTCTCCAAATATTTTATCTATAAGGGCTATAGTTTTGTTGATATAAATAAGAGTTCCTTTTCCCTTTCCTATTTATCCCCAAATATGTCAAGGAGGAAGAGACCAGCTGATTTTTGTCTTTTATTGCCCGTTCAGGCCTCATTTATATATAATTTATTTTTGAAGTAGACAATCCCTCTAATCCCATTGCACATTATTGCATATAGTTGAAAAGGCTCATGGGGAAAAAAATAGCTGGGAGTCTTGCAGCGCCACCTATTGGATGAAGCATTCCTCAATTCAAGTCCCGACTCAAATGAGGGGTTTAAGGGGTTAATGCCATGGGGCCCGTTAATTAATTTTGCAGACCCCGGTTTTTGGGAAAGGGTTTTTCTTCTCAAAAAGTGCATGCATTTAAACCCCCTTTTTGGGGTATGTCCCACCGCACGTTTTCGGTCTTTTTTTGGCATTTTTTGTTTTCTGAAACCGCTGAACAAAAACGACTGACAACAGATCCCATAGACTTTAATAGTAAAAACGTCCTGTTGTCTCCACAGAGCGTTTTTTTTCTGCTCGTTTTTGCTATTGGTCATTGTTTAAAAAAAATTTTTTAAACATTTTGCAAAAAGTACCAGAACAAGCAAGAAAATTTACTATTGAAATCTATGTTAACCGCCGGATGTTTTTTGGCACATTTTTTGTAGAAATCCATAGCAATTTATATAAAAAAAACGCGCCAAGAAAGTTTGTATTTTTACCTTTTATTTACATGCACTGGACAAAAAACTCCGTTTTATAAACAGTTTTAGGATTTGGTTTTCAGTGCATTTTTTGTCCAATGCCATGTAGACTTAGCCTTACATTGCAAGTCTAGGGGGTCAAATGTGAATTGAGGACCACTACAGCCAACAGGTGGCACTGCAAGAGTCCTAGGTCACCTCCCATGAGCCTTTTAGAATTTAAGTTTTAGTGGAGCGATGAGGGCATGTACGTCTCCACACGGCAACAAGGTGCCTCTCCCTAATGAGAAACATCAGCCCTATTGAGCCACATTACATACATGTATATTGTGGGAAGGGTCGTCTTCCTTCATTCCGTTATATAGGTACATGATAGCGTCTGAAACTGATGCGCGTGGCTCACATGATGCTGCAGCCAATCACTGGCCTCATTTGTCACATGTCTGGCACACGATTGCTGCAGCCTGTGATTGGCTTATGGTCACGAGAGCGATGGATGTGGATCCATGGGAAATACTGTAGCTTCGGCAGTGGGAGAGGTGAGTACAGATTAGGAACACTTCACATTTATGGCCTCTGTTTATAGGTTGGCACAAAGCAAAATTCCTTTGTGAGGCTACAAGCCGGCCTCAGAGAACGGGGAGATGGCCATGCTTGTGCAGCCTCCCCTATTCATGTCTATGGATGTTCCGAATGTAACCGAGAACACTCGCTGGGCTATATTCAGAACTGCCATAGAAAAGGATGAACAGTCCCCAAAAGAGAGGTAACAATAGTGTAGGACCCACCTGCATTGAGGTCCCGTTGAAGTTTCGGAGGTGGCTTAAGCAGTTTTGATCAAAAATGTGAACTAAGAACCTCGAAAATGTTTCATATATCCTAGATAGCAGAAATGCTTTTTCAAAAATTCCTATGTGATTTGATAGTTTCTCTAGTTTATAGTGTGCTACTGATATTGGAATGTGTATAGAAAAGGATGGGAAGAACTGTGCAAGTGCAGCCATCTCCCTGTTCCCTGAGTCTGGCTTGTAGCAAGCTACGAGCTGGCCAAATAAAGAGACTTTGTGGGTAAAACTGACCTTAAAGGGGTTTTCTCACTACAAAGATTAGCTTTTCAACATGAAGGGACTGGTAATTGAAGACTTTTTCTAAATACAATAGATAAAAGACATTTTATGTGCTCTGAGTGCACACAGGTTTCTGTAGTTACCTGGTTCTCTGACTATAAGGCTATGTCTCCACTACACACAAAAAGTGCACTTCATAAAAACGCTGAAAAAAATGACTGAAAAGCATAGACTTCTATAGTAAAAGTTACGTTCTGTTGTCTCCACAGAACGTCTTTTTCTGCTCGTTTTTTGCTGGTGTTTTTTTGTAACATGTTGCAAAAAACAACTGAGCAGGGCAGAAAATGTACTATTGGAGCCTATGTAAAGCGCCAACTGAGCAGGGCAGAAAATGTCTTGGGGCATTAAAGCGCCAACTAACACAGGGCATCAAAAAGCTGAAAAAATTGACTTGAAAAGCGCCAATAAAATTACGGGCACAAACGTCTTTTGCTCATATTGGAGTTTTATGTAACATGCGCAAAATAACTGAGCAGGGCAGAAAATGTACTATTGGAGTCTATGTAAAGCGCCAACTGAGCAGGGCAGAAAATGTACTATTGGAGCCTATGTAAAGCGCCAACTGAGCAGAGCAGAAAGTGAACTATTGGAGTCTATGTAAAGCGCCAACTGAGCAGGGCAGAAAGTGAACTACTGGAATCTATGTAAAGCGCCAGATGTTTTTTAGCGCAAGTAAACGTGCCAAAAAGCGTCAACAGGCAGTGGACAGAAAACGCAGTTTTATGAACGTTTGTAAGATTTGGTTTTTAGACATTTTTTGTCCATTGCCATGTAGACATAGCCTAACTCTGTTATCTGATTAGAGCAGAGAGAGGTTATGGACAGACTAAGCTAATTATCTCTAACAAGATTAAAGATAAAGCCATTGGGGCAGATTTATCAAGGCAGTTGCGGCAGAATTCTGGCTCAGTTTGCGCCAAAAACAAGCTTTTCGCCACATTTACTATGTGTTTTAGACAGTTTCAGGCGCTTATGCGCCTTGTCCGACAAAGGGGCGTGGCTTGGTAAAAGGGGTGTTGTGTCGTGGAAAGTGGGTGTGGGTTAAATGCGACCAAAAAATACGCCAGAATCTGCAACCAAATTCTGGCGTAAAAGTAGGCCAACTTAAAGATGGTACAAACCTAGACTAGACGGTTCTAACCTGCGTCAGACTTATCAACACTATGATAAATGTGGCACATTATAAGGCTATGTTCACACGGCTGATTTAGGGACAGATTTCAGTTCGTATTGCGCACCATACTGCGCTCAAATACGGGCTGAAATACGTCCCAGTCATTACAGTAATCCAAAGTTCTCATAGAGAACTATGGATTCCGTCTCCTCCACCCGCTCGGCGAATCCGCCGGGCGGGGAGAAAGTGACATGTTCATTATCCCGGCGGGATACGCGCCGTGGATAATGCATGTCTATGGGGCCGGCGAGCTGCCGCCCCCGCGCTGCGTATACATGCCGTAATTGCGGGCTAAATCCGTCCCGCAATTACAGCGTGAATAAGCCGTATGAACATGGCCTAAGACTGTCTGGTCTAACTTTACATTGTCTAAAAGTACGACACTATTGATAAATCTGCCCCATTGTTTTCAGTCCTTACCACACAAGTACCTTGTGTTTACTGAAGAGATGACCTAATCCCTGCTACAGAACCACCCAAAGAAAGGTGGAACGTGATCCATTTTATTACGGATAGCAATGGTACCCTATGGGCCCCATTGGCTACAATAGGCTTCCGTCATAGTGTCCATCATTTTACTGTAATAAAAATAGCACAGCACGCTGTACTACTTTTTCTGCCATTCCCGGGGGAACTTGCGACGGAGGCTCCAGCACAAGTGTGAACCTAGCCTTAGCCTATATGTTGTATAGGTGCACATGCTAAACCTACCTCATAACTGTGACATGTACCTAGACATACTTTTCATTTTATTTTACCACCGTCACAGCAGGTTTCTTAGTGAACATATATTTACCTGAGAGAAATAGTCCAACACAAACACCTATGTAGCCTTACAAATATATGCATTATGGCTGACAGAATTAAAGGCGCAAAACCTGTCTTCGATATAGGACTAACTAAAACCAGGTATAAATACTGTGACTCTGAACAGCTGCTTTCCTTGTTCTCCAGTCATTTACTATTTCCTAAGCTGAATAGAGGAGAAAAAAAAAAAGTAATAAGTGGCCTCTGGTTGCTATGGGCAACAAGGCGACCGCTCGCTCTTTCCTCTGAGGCAGAGACCGCAGCCAATCACAAGCCAGCATTCCAATCAGCATCAGGAACGCCCCGCCCCTTCATTCTAATTGGTCAGCACTGTGGGAGCGCTTCTCTACACGTCACTTCCGCTCTTGGCTGCACGCCTTGCCAGGTCGCCTGAGTTTTTTTGAGCTCAGTAACCCGGAAGCCGTCCTCGAGTGAGTTGGGCGGACAAGATGGCGGTAGCCGTGCGCACTTTGCAAGAGCAATTGGAGAAGGCGAAGGAGAGTCTGAAAAACGTGGACGAGAACATAAGGAAATTGACTGGACGTGACCCGAATGATGCCAGGTATGGAGGGCGCCGTGTCTGGGCGAGGGTGTGCAGCGGGGGGAGGGTGCTCCCGGCACGCATGAGGCGCATGGCCCGGGCGCTGCTGCACGGTGGCTATGGCGCGCATTGTCGTCCTCCAGCTGCTGGCCTGGGCGCAGTGCTGAGACCTCTATTAGGCGCCGGGGGAGATGGTCCTGCGGCTCTGCTGGAGGGACGGTACAGGCTCGGTGTGGGGCGCCGCTTTCTCAATGGGATCCCAGGTAGTAAGGCTCTGCTCCCCTGACCTCTTGTCTCCCTTCAGATGTTTAGGGTCCGTCCACACGGTCGGGTTTTCGATCGGATTTTCAGATAGTTTTCGGTTTTGTAAGCAGACCGTCAACCGTCCCCATAGACTGTAATAGAAAATCCACGCAGCAGTCCCCGCTGAACGGATATGCAGCTTGATGTTTTTTTTTACACTGCCGGCCTTCTGAAAACTTACCACATCCTCGATCTTCTGCCTGGTTTTTGGGCAGATGATGTGCATGTCAGTAGCAGAGGGTTCGCAAACCACAGAACCGTTCCCCAAAACCACGTAAAAGAAGTCTGAGGGGTTGTCTCACAATTTGATTCATCCTGTTTTCTTGGTTTCATTTTGAATTCAGGGGCGTGTTTACTGGCTTCCACTAGGCTGCAATAGAAGCCAGGTCTGTAGCTATAGCAACCAGTGCTGGCAGCCTATCAGGATAGATCAAACAGGTCTGTAGCTATAGCAACAAGTGCTGGCAGCCTAACAGGAGAGATCAAACAGGTCTGTAGCTATAGCGACCTGAGGAGCTGATGCAGCCCATACAAGAGGGGATATCTAGGAATAGGTAGGACACTGTTAATGGACACATATTGCAAAGTGACTTGTTTTTGCAAGATCTTTAACCTAAAAAGCAGCAATCCTTGTAGTGAGACAACCCCTTTAAGAGAGAATTCAACCTGTATTTTGTCACTGCCATGTGGACAGGCCTTTAGGTCACTTTGTGTATACAGTAGTTTACCAGACTGGTTGTGCGCACTACGGAGCGTTCCCAAACTCCTCTCAATAGGCATTTCATTCAAAAGTGCAGGTGTGCGAGGCCGCCTGTTAGCTTCCTGGTGTCTCCAGTCGATCCAGGGATCTATGATGCAAAATTGAGCATAAATTGTGCTGTTGTGCATCCAGGTAGCACAGGAGGACACCATTCGGAAATATAGCTTGAAAATTTGGCTTGTTGTAAAGTTTGTCTTTGGATTTTGCATGGGGTGCACTTTTGAATGAGACGGAACTTTAGGAACACATCTCAATAGCAGGAAATCATTTTAGGAATTCGAAGCTCCTTTCACTGAACTGTATGTTTAGAGGGAACGTCCAGGCGACGAGAAAAACCTCACTTGTCGGATTCTTCCAGACAGTGCTGTTTTCAATGAGTATTTCATGTGGGTTTAGGGTCTGTTCACACAGCGTTTTATAGGCCGTATTTTAGCGCAGTCCACATGCTGAAAAATAACCCAGAATTGGTCTCAGACAAGCTTCAAATCTTCTGTCATTGAATAGAATGTAAAATACCACTTGTCGTTCGCACAAGCGGAATTGCGAGACTTTACGGCTGTAAAAATAAACGATGTCTGTTCTTGAGGTTCTTTTTAGCTCGTAAAATCCCCATAGGAAATAATGAGGAGCGTATTTTATTTTGCAGCTGAAGACCTTTCTAAAAGGTTCTATGCTTTGGGGAACATCTCTATGTGCATTTTGAAATGTCAGTGTCTTGTATCATTTGATTGGGCTTAATTTTAGTTTATTTATATTGTTGTTTATAGTCATTTAATTTTACTATATGAGGGTGTAGTTTATTGTGGTTAAATTTACCAGTTATTAAATACAGATAATTATAAATTCTTTTTATGGGTGGGTTTTATTGGTTTATTGAAAACATTATGGAGAAATTGCAACCCTTTAGAGGGGTGTGGTTAAAATGAAGTGGTGTATCTTGGTGGTTGATCGGTGACTTAAAAAAATAAGGGGGGACATGTATGAAAACTTTCTAGGTCTAAGACTTTCGTTGTTGCCCATAGCAACCAGTCAGAGCACGCCTTTCATTTTTCAGAGCACTATATGAAATTAAAGGGGAGCTCTGGTTGCTATGGGCAACAATTGAAGTCTTAGACCCAGTCAGTTTTTATACATGTGGCCCATGGTGTTAATAGGTTGATTTTAAAAGAAAACGCTTTGATAATATCTGTCTGAGAAACATGTAAAAATACACATTACTGGAAGCGTTTCTGAAATGTTTTTCTGAAGCTGATTTTGAGGTTGATTTCAAAACCTAAATTTGCACGTCTAAAAACAGTTTCTACCCTCGGGGTATGTTCACACAACGTATTTGTGGGTTGTCTTTCGGGTGTAATTGTGCTGCAATATGCACGAATTACGCCACGCAAATACGGTAATTCATAGCCCTCATTGAGAGCTATGGTTACCTGCCATCTTCCCCGACGCACAAGACGTGTCGCCTCTTCCCGGCGTTTAAGCGCCAGGGAAAACTGAAGTGAACGTTGGCCGGCGCAGAGCACTTTAGAAGTACGCGCTGCTATACGCCTTGAAGACGCCGTGTAAACTCACCCTTAGGGAATGTTCACAGCGGTTTTTACAGGCCATATTTCGGGATGTAATTGCGCTGCGATACGCCTGAAGTCCGCCCTGCAAATACGGTAATTCATAATTCTCAGTGAGAGCTGTGATTACCTGCCGTTTCCCCCACATTATGTGCCGAGAGAAAGAAGTGACGTCTCTTCTTCACGGTGCTTATGCGCTGGAGAAAGTGGAAGTCTACAGGAGCCGCCACAGCGTTTTAGAAGTATGAGCTGGCCAGTGCGTACTTCTAAAATGCCGGCATATAGCGTCACGCACAGTATGGGCCGCTATACGCCACAAAGCCATGAGTAAGAACATCTGTGTTCGAAACGCGTAGGCTAGACTGGTCTCTTTGTTTTTTGTCTGCCCCACACCTATGCTCTAAGCCATGTATGCGTTCTGGTGCTTGTTTTTATGCTTTTTTGGATAATTAAAATGGATTTTACTTGCTAATATCAAGCGGTTGCGGACTATGTTTCTACTACTGTGTACGCCGCGTGAACATAACATTAGGTTGTTAGGTTGGCGACTGATTCCCTTTAAGGAGGTCATAGGTTTCTGAAGACCTGGATATTACGTGTGTGCAGACGGTGCGTGTAGTGCCACTTTTCTGTTAGAGTATAACCAGTGCACTGAATGCATTAGTTATGCCATTGTGATCTCTTTAGTGCTGTAATGATCTGGAATTTGTGCAGTCTTCTACTCTTGACAGTAAATCTATTTTAATGAGGCTGTCTGCGTGCAGTTATCTGAGAGACCTATTGGTGGCGTCATTCCCATATCATCTAACAAATATTTGAACTCTTCTCAAGAATAATAGAAAATGTAAAATAGTCTATAGGCATCGCTTCCACTTTGTGCTTAAGATCCATTTCTAGATATTTTGCCAGTGCGTGAATGTTTTTTCTGATTATGGTGATCGAGCTGTTTACTGGTCTTTTAGGGTTTTCTCGTCTCAGAAACAAATTGGTGCATTAGTTACACTTTCTAATGCCAGGAAGTTACTGTTTTGTTTGTACACATGGTCATCAGCAGAGCTTTTAGCATATCTGTAGTTCTGCATACGGACTATAAAACCGATAAAGGGCGGTTTGTTTATGTCAATTCTTCCTGTTGATGGTTTATTCACCATCTCAAACTAGCTAAAACAAGCTATAGTAAAACCACATTGACATGTAAATGGAGTTTTCCTCCCTAGTAGGCGACACCCGATGCATATTGTTCACCATTGTATTCAAGAGGGTTCGGTCACTTTGGTTTCCACTGGTCTATAGGTCCAGGGTTATCTCCTGTAAGTGATATAACATCAAAGGTTATATAATGTCCCGCTTGTAATAACTCCTGTGACTTTCTTTCTAGGCCGGCACCAACAAGGCGGATGACTATCACAGGCCCAAATTTGATTGGAGTTGGAGGTAGAGGTCGTGGTGGCATTGTGCTACGGTAATTACTCTTTTAAAGGGGTGTTCTGGGACTGATCAATGCACGTTGGTCCATCAGGGTATGAATAAAAATAGAAGAGAAACCTCATACTTGCCTCCTGAAGGCTGCCGTTCACTCCCGGCTGCAGGTGCGTTCAACCACGAAGTAAGCAGCGAACATTCATTGTTCAGGTGGCAGCTCCAACCAATCACAGGCCACATCGTTGCACGCACGTGACCTCTCTGGCATGTAATTGGCTGGGGTTGTCATATGAACGCTGAATTTCCGCTGCTTCAGTCCTGGATGAATGCATTGGCAGCCAGTGGACATGATCGTCTGGGAGTTAAAGGGAAAGTGTCATCAAAAATGAGTCATTGTTTAAGTCCCGTTTTTATGTTAAACACTTTTTTTTAGGAATTTTGGTGTGTTTTTTTTTTTTTTTTTATTTTACTTTGAATATTTTTTTTAATAATTCTTAAGTCTTGCAGTTTTCACTTTGGCCACTAGGCCTTGTTTGCCCTGCTTTAACAGCAGTCAGAGAGATGCTTTACAGTAGCTTCATGCACATAAGAGACTTAAGACTGACTCGGTCCCATTCACTTCTATAGGAGAGTTTTCTAGTCATACTCTGTGACCTGGGAAGAAGTCACTGTGCAGGGAGGTGAAAGGGTGAACTGTGACTATCTCCTCTTGTGACTGGTGGATCCTGTGTTATCTATTCACACTGGTGTCTCCTTTCAGTTTGACCCTCTTTGCGCTGATAATGAGCAGACAACTGAGAATCTTTCTGTACAGAACAGGAAGTGTCAGACAATTATTACGCTTAGTGGCCAAAGTGAAAACTTAAGAATTAGTAAAAAATACTGAAAGTGATATGGGAAATTTAAAAAAAATATATAACCCAAAATTATTAAAAAATGTGAACATAAATATGTGCGTTAAACAATAAGTCATTTTTGATGACACATTCCCTTTAAGCAGGAATCTTCTCTTCTGTGTTTACTCATACCTGATGGACGGATGAACAAGCATTGGTCATTCCCAGAAATACAACTTTTAATTAAATACTTATACTTGTGTTATGCTAATGTGTTATTTTCTCAGCCACTGTGCTTAAAGGGGTAAAGCAGATATAAACAAGAGTTATGTGTAGCCAGCTCACCGCATCCATATGGAAGGTCCCATCCGTGCACGTAAAGCATCCAAGGGAGACGAGAGCACATGCAGGAATCGAGCGTGGATACAGCACCGAACAGGACCAGATGAATTGTGCGATAAAATAGCTTCTTTATTAGAACTCTATTAAAACAGAAGTAGCATCCAAAGATTCGTAATCTAACGCGTTTCGTGAAACAAAGCTCCCTTACTCATAGCCGGCTATGAGTAAGGGAGCTTTGTTTCCCGAAACGCGTTAGATTACGAATCTGTGGATGCTACTTCTGTTTTAATGGAGTTCTAATAAAGAAGCTATTTTATCGCACAATTCATCTGGTCCTGTTCGGTGCTGTATCCACGCTCGATTCCTGTAAAGCAGATATGCCATAAATGTCTGATGGGTGCAGGTCCCACACATAGATCCCACACCTATCTTGAGAACAGGGCCCCAAAGTCTTCATGCAGGACAGAAGTGGTCATGCTCGCACAGTAACTCCCCATTCAGTGCAGCGAAGTGTTTGCACTGTGAAATATGACAAAACCTTTACCAAAGGGTTATTTTTAGAATGTAGTACTGTACATATCACTGAAGCGATTTAGCCTTCTGAAATGTTTGATGCCGAGATAGTGAAAAAACAAAAACCTGGTCGTTTTCATGAAATTGTGTTGTCCTGGTGCAGGACTTTAGCAGTTCTATATATTTTTATGGTAAGGCTATGTTCACACGGCTTAAATTGGGTCGTATTTTGCGCCGTACTGCGCTCAATAAGGGGCGAGATATGTCCCAGTCATTACGGTAATCCACAGTTCTCATAGAGAACTATGGATTACGTCTCCTCTCCCTGCTCGGCGAATCCGCCGCGGGAGTAGATAAGTGACATGTGAATTACCAGCGGTGTATACGCGACGCTGGTAATGAAAGTATGGGCCAGCAGGCTGTCAGCCTCATTGCCCCACGAGAGTCGGGGCGAGCTCCCGAAGTCCCGGCATAATTGAGGGGCGTAATTACCCGAACATACCCGAAGACAACAAACTCTGTGTAGTCCAATCCTGCAGTCAGTTGCTTTTATTTGTCCTCTGGTTCTGGCTAGGCTACCAAATGTAAATTAACATATAGCAGAGGATAAAAAGTATGAGGTTGCAGGCCTAGGCTACAGAGGGTTTTCGTTCTCATGGAGAAGCATGGTCTGTACAGGGGAAGCTGAAAAAATAATTTGACATTTTTAATTCAGATCTGTTGCAACATTGCCAAATTGTAGATTTATTTGAATAATAAAATATTTGTTTGCAGTGTTGATTTTAGCCCATTCATTGTTGTCTTCTAGTCCACATATTGTATCAGTTGGGCCAGGGTAGGATCTGTGTACATCTGCACTTCGGGTTCTCAATCTAAGCTGCCACTAAATCATAAAACAGCCCTATGCTGTGTGTCTGAAGATCCACAAAAAAGATATGATTTTATCAACTTGTGACCATGTTTGGTCTGTTTTTGGCCTTGTCTCATTTCTGCACTGCTTTTCTCCCTACCTAGTCTGATAATGATGCTTAGTGACGTCTTGTTTTCTACATACGGTTTTGTCTTACTTATTATGTTCTTTTATCTGCAGGCGTGGATTCTCAGATAGTGGAGGAGGACCCCCAGCCAAACAACGGGACTTTGTAGGTGCACTCAGCAGGTAACGTCCACTATTCTTTCCGGACTGTTTTGCTTAGTTTATAATTTTGATCACACACTTTTCTATGGGATTTCATAAAGTAAAATCTCACACTCATGGACACTCTGTAACTTAATTTTCAGGCTGGGCGGGGAGCGTCGTCAGAGGAGAGAGTCACGCCAGGAAAGCGACGCTGAGGAAGAGGATGATAAGAAAGTAAGTGCAGTCTGTTTAAAGTTTGTGGCATCTACAGTTCTTTCCTTTACTACTAGCTAAACTTTTCTATATACTTTCTCTTCTACAACAGCCAGCGTTGCAATCCTCCGTTGTTGCTACCTCCAAAGAACGTACACGCCGAGACCTTATACAAGATCAGAACATGGATGAGAAAGGAAAGCAAAGGTAGATTCTTTTAAGATTATATTACTGTCCTTCTGTTCTAAAACCTTTGCTGGCTTGCCCTGGTGATTTTTTATTTATTTATTTTTTTTTTAAAACACCTTTTTATTGATTTTTCCAGAATCGTAGAATTACAAAAAACGCTTTTCAATACGATGATATAAACATTTGCTAAGTGACAACCACCTTACATCGGCTACATACACTTACACTTTGGTACAGGGAAAGGTTCTGAAAATAATCACCTTGTGTAATGTAACAAAAGTTTAGGTTTGAGCAGTAACAAAACGGATCCCCACGTATAATGCCACTCCTAGCCCCTTTTTAGAATACCCACCAAGATACAATAGCTTAGGGTATCTCAATGCCAGGAGGCGTCAGCCCAAAGTTTCCATTGCTATGCAAGATGTCTGGAAATGCCTCCTCATCACTTTGTTACCCTGTCTCGTTATGACACAGGGCTCAGGAATTCTCAAGAGACAAGGGCCTCCAACCCTCCAAGTATGTTATAGTCTTGTCCCAATCATCTCAACATCAACATTACCACGTTGGTGCTGTCATCCGTGTAATGGAGACAGAAATGTAGTTGTCAATACGTCCCTTGTGCCAAATCACCCTGGCTACTGCGGCAGCCTCCCCCTTTCTGGGATACCTCCCCCAGCCCTTCCTCCTCTCAAGGTAGCCTATCCTAATCTCCTCTGAGAGGTGAATAACCCTGAGGGTACCCTGGTGAATTTTAATATAAGAAGTGTTTGCACCAGAAACTGTTCAAAAATCTAGTGTTGTAAAGGTTAAGGGGTTGTGCAGTGCAGAAAAGGTCATCTTAAATGGGGCCAAGGTGAAACACAAAGTTGTACTGTCTACCTGTCTGCTGACACTGTAGAGCTCACAGGGTCTGCTCCTCTTCTCTTCACTTCCGGGTTCTCGTCTTGATACACTGAAGAGGTTCACGCTTCAATGGAAGAGAATGGACTGTGAGCCTCTTCTGTGCGTCACGATAAGAAACAAGATGTGAAAAGGAGCGCATCTTGGGGAGCTCCAAAGTGAGGACTGGAAGGTAAGTATCACTTTTTTCCTTTAGCCTATAAAGGGGTTTTCCCACAAGCATACTTCTGTGTTATAGGTTGGCACATAGCTACCTTAATCTCTATTGCAGTTCCCAATATACTGAACATAGTTGCTTGACTATACTTGTAAATTACATAATCTCCCACACGGTTTGCTCATAGCTAGCTATGAATCAGCGGTAATTTGAAAGTGCCTTTTTGGAACATCCCTTTAACTGCTCGCTCCACACAGCTGCCCGAAGGTCGGTCAATAGAGAATGAATTATTGCCCTTAGAATATGGCCGTACACGCTAAGAATTTGACTTATTTGATTTAATAGGCCTTTGTTTGCGGCAGCATTTTTCCAGTTCTCCTTTCATGGTATTTAATTCTCAGTAGCTGACTTGCAAGTCCAGTTTAATTTAAATTTATAATTTTTTCTAAAATATTTGTTTTTAGACTAATGGAAACATCGTTTATTTGATTTAAACATATTGCTCATGGTATCGTTTTTTTTTTCTTCTTCTTCCAGAAATCGGCGAATATTTGGCCTGTTGATGGGTACCCTTCAAAAATTCAAACAAGAGTCTAATGTTGCCACAGAGAGGGTATGTGTTAGTTTTCTTTCCTGCTTCATATTTGTATATAAATATCAACATGAAAAACCTGGTGTCAAATGGACAATTATTAGGCCATGTTCACACGGCTTAAAATGGGCCGTAATTCGGTCCATAATTACGCGCCGGAGTGCGCAAATTACGGGCTGAAAACGGCCCATTCATTACGGTAATCCACAGTACTCATCGAGAACTATGGATTACGTCTCCTCTCCCTGCTCGGCGAATCCGCCGCGGGGGGAGATAAGTGACATGTGAATTACCAGCGGCGTATACGCGCCGCTAGCAATGATTGTCTATGGGCCATTTGAGTTTATAGTGTTAGTTAACTGTTAGGCTACCCTTAAAACAGATAAATCTGTCAATGAGGAAATTCACACAAAAGTAATTTATTCCTAAAACATGAGACACACTGAACGTGGGGAAGAAATACATAGGGGGCACCTTTCTGTAGATTAGACAGGGCAAACCTAAATGCAGCAGATTTCATACAGTGATTCAAGCGGTTTAATTTGGGGCATCTGTAGACATGTTTTGTTTTTTTGAGAGATTATATGATATAATTATTTAATTGGGGACATCTATAATGTTTTGTTATTTATATATGATATATATATATATATATATATATATATCTCAACTATTTGTCTTAGCTTGCCCAAAAATTCTACACCAGAGTTTTGGTGCAGAATATGTCAGCTTTCATGCAAAGTTGTTTCTAACTCTGAGCCAGGCCCCCTGTCTGATCATTCGCTAAAAGTTTTTAAAGAATATGAATGTGTCATCACAATGTGCCACTTTTTGAGCACATTTTTTTTTTTTTTTTTTAATTGTTTTTATTGAACAATATCCTTGACTTTTGAGCACATTTTATATTACAGTACAGTACTGGCACTACCACAATAGTATATGTGTCCCATAGTTTTCCATTATTTGATTGTGCCCATATACTGTTAATGGTCAGCTTTACCTGGACGGGTGTGAAAACATGGAAAAATCATCTAAATTAAAAAATTAAAATTTCTGTCTTACAGCAAAAAAGACGAAAGGAAATTGAGCAAAAACTTGAAGTTCAGGCAGAAGAAGAGAAGAAACAGGTGGAAAATGAGAGGAGAGAACTTTTTGAGGAAAGACGTGCCAAACAAACTGAGCTGCGACTACTGGAACAGAAAGTTGAACTGGCACATTTGGTAAGTACTTTTACCTACCTATAGTTTGTATGCGTTTGTGAATGTCAGTTTGTATTGTTGCTAATCTATTTGTTAATTTCAGCAAGAAGAATGGAATGAACACAATGTGAAAATTATCAAGTATATAAGAACCAAAACAAGACCCCACCTGTTCTACATACCTGGTAGACACTGTCCACCAACTCAGAAGTTATTGGATGAGTCGCAGAAAAAGATGAATTGTAAGTTCACATATGTATGTTGTGCCGCTCTTACAAAGTATAGATTTTATGACCTACATGAGGCATATGAATGGTTATGGTGCTTCCCATCATTCAGGTCTGTTTTATATATTATACATTAAAATACATTTCACAATTTATAGCTTTTACCACACCTTTCTCTATTTTTCGTTTTAGCTATATTTGAGAGTAGACGAACTGAATTTGCAGAACAGTTGAATAAAATGGAAGCTAGGCCTAGGCGCCATTCCATGAAAGAGAAAGATCAAGAAAAGAAGCATGGCGATGAAAATGAAGAACAGAAGGAGGATCCAGAAGATGGTAAGGTGGCTCGGCATGAGGTAGATGAAGAGACAGGTAACCTGCCTAATGACATAGAGATGGAGGACACCTTTGAGGAAGAGAAGGATGTTAGTGTTACTTTAAGAGATGTAGAAATGGTGCAGGAGAACAGGCTTATGGAAGACGGTGATGATTCTAAGGTCGAGGAAAAGATTGAGGAACAAGGTAGGGTTGAGGTAGAGGAGCCACAGATTAGTAAGTGGGAAGAAAGGGAGACCGAAGTTGAGGAAGAACCAAAAGATGAGGAGGAGAGGAGAGATAGCATAGAGGAAGAGGAGCCTCAGCAGGCAATGGATACAAGTCAGACAAGTGTTATTAGCGATGATATTAACCAAACTAAGGAAGTAGAGAGGAGTGAGAGAGCTGAAGATCAGTCAGAAAGTCAAGTTCATGAGGAGACAGAAGTGCAGAAAACAAATGAGCCTGAATCTGAAACCGAATCTACAGAAAAAGTAGAAAAGGAACGAGAGCCAGAGCTTATGTTCCACCCACCAGCTGATTATGAGCCCCAGACAAGGCTGGAATCGCACTACCGTGTCGAAGAAGAGCCGGTGCCTGAAAAGGAGGAAGCTGCAGTAACAGCTGAAAATAATACAGAGCCCCAAGTAGAGCAGCCCCAGATCACCTCCTCAGAACCTAAAGAAAAGAGGAGCAGAAGCAGAGGTAGAAACAAGAACAAAGCAGGCAAGAGCAGAAGCCGGAGTAGTAGCAGTAGTAGTTCTAGCAGTAGTTCCAGTTCGAGCAGTAGTGGTAGTAGCTCGAGCAGCAGTAGTAGTCAGAGTAGTTCAAGCAGTAGTAGTAGCAGCAGTGGCAGCAGCAGCAGGGACAGCAGTAGTAGCAGCAGCAGTAGTAGCAGCGAAAGTCGAAGCCGGAGCAGAGGGAGAGGGCATGTCAGAGATGAGACACGCAGGAGAAGTGTTGAGCGAAAGCGACGAGAAAGAGAAACCTCTGGAGCAGAGAGGAGTCACAAGTCTTCTAAAGTCAGTAGCAGAGACTCCAAAGGATCCAAGGAAAAAGGCTCCTCAAGGGCTGACCGGAAAAGGACTGTTTCTGAAGGCAGCCGGTCAGGCAAAAGGCCGTCAAGAAGTGAGAGAGAACGTAAATCAGACAGAAAAGAGAAAAGACGTTGACCAGATTGGTCTGGACTGTATTAGAACATGGTGCTGCCTTAACAATAGCATGGTACTAATTGTTTCGGGAAGCACAGTTTATTTTTATTTTACTTTTTTGCATAATTTTCTAATTTGGTGGTTTAATGGAGGTGTAAGCTCAAAGATCTTTAAATAAAACCATTAAGAATTTTTTTTCCAGTATCTTTGGCTCTTATTTGTAAGCGTTCTTTTTCACCATACTTTTTTTTTTTTTTTGGTTTCTTCGTTTTAAAAGTACAACAGTACATTTTGCTGAACCCCTGTAGGTGATTGACAGATCAGTGCTGAGAAAAATAAACCTTTTCATTTTTCTATTTTGTTTTTTTTTGTTTTTAAACCCTTTCCCACAATGGATATACAGTCAAGGATACCTTCTGTTGACTGTAGTTGTTGTTTTTGTGACTTTCATTTTGTGGTCTTTTAACCTAAACCCCAAAAAATACAAATACCGTCAGTATTTTAAAGGTTCGCATAGAAGGTGATCTAGATGTGAAATAGTTTTCAGTTTGTAATTGGAGACCGCACGATGGCTCCACATTCTGTAAAAAATGTTTCTGCATTTGGTCTGAGCAACATCTCAGGGTGATATTAGAGTTACGAATAGAGAAATGGTTAATGTACAAATTCTGTTTAATTTAGTAAAGTATGGTAAACTTTTAGGTCTCTGACATAGCCAAACTTTTGTCTGCTTTGTATGTGTTTCAATTTTTTATTTTTTTTGTAAGACCAGTTGCAATTGTTCGGCTGTTATGTGCTAATAAATCCACTTTTCACTAGATTTTGGCTATTTCCATTTGTTTTTTTAATATGTATTGGCCCTTTGGAACCAGTATAAAAATCTTAATTGGGTCACTTATGGGGAAATATGAGCAACCCGTCAATGATTCAAAGGTTACAGCAGGATTGGAGTGCATGCTGATAGGAATGAGTTTTTATGGGTACTGTTGACATTAAACTAAAAGGGTTGCCTGGGTTATTTACAGGTTAGGTTGCTGGTGCCCTAAAAAATACAACCCCCCCCCCCCCCCTCCCCAAAATAAAAAAAACACCAGACCATACTCCTTCTGTCCATTCACGTGCTGCCTCGCAGTCCTCTCCCTTGTCTTCTCTTTACTTTTGGATGCTTATGTTGGCTGGTACCCATTGCAGCCACTGTTTGGTTGCAAGGGTCATTGCTGATGTCGTTTCTCAAAGCTGTTTACTTAATTGGTTAAATCGGCAGTGGCAGGAGCCAACGGCAGACAGCCGGAAATGAGCAGAAAACTGCAGTAGATGACGTGTGGCAGCACCGTTTGAACAGAGGTGGGATGCGAGATAAGTATGGTTTTTATTTTCAGGACAACAGTAGCTTTATTATATTGTAAAAATAAATAAACTTTTTTACCCTGGTAAGGGAGCGTCCCCACTGCAGAGGACAAACACCGGTCGGTTTACCCGGACAGTATTTGTCCTGTTATGCGGCCGTCCTCACGGCCACGGGGGGATGGGGCGGCTTTTCTCTGCGATTAGTAGAGAAAAGCCCTCCCCCCTTCACATTTACAAGCACAGATTCCGTCCGAAAACCGGACAGAAGATTGTGCTTGTAGAATGTTTTGCGGGTGGAAAAAAACGCCGGACAGAGAACCCGTGCAGTGGGGACTGCTGCACGGGTTTTTCATAGAGCACCATTGTGCTCATATTCGGCCGTTTTTTCAGGCGATCTGAAAAACCGTCCGAAAACCCGTGCCGTGGGGACATGCCCTAATTCTCTTAAGCCATCATTATATGGTCTGTGGTGGTTAATGCGCAGGACCCCCACCAAAAGGCACAACAAAGGGTCATGACACCTGCAGATCAGTCTTTAAAGAGAACCTGTCATATAGATTATGTTCCCCTTGCTGAGGGCAGCATAAGCTAGTGTCGGACATACTGTTTCCAGCACTTTGTGTCTCAGGGTATGCTCACACAGCATAATTTCAGCACGCATTTCGATGCGTATTTGCTCTCTAATACGTGCGAGATGCACGCCCTCCTCTCCCCGCTCGTACAATACAATCGTCTGGTACGCGCGGGGAGATAAGTGATGTCAATTATTCACGGCGAATACGCGCCGCGAGTAATGAATGTCAATGGGGCTGTACTGTACGCGCCACAGTACATTGTGTGAACATACCCTTATTCTGTAAGGTGCTGTAGTTTTCGAGTATTTAAAGGGGGTTTTGCCACAATCTCATTTCATACCTCCTGCATCCAGCTCTTCAGCTCTGTGGGCTCAGAAGGGGGCATGTGTGATTTGTTTGAATTACATATCATGTGACCCAGCAGGATGACATCACCAGGCTTTTCCTCTCTTTAGTCAAAGAAAGGTCTGCTTACACATAAAATTGTAAGTAGCTACAATGTAGCTCAGAGGTAACATTTTCGCTTTACAGCTCAAGGGTTCTTGGTTAACAACCCTGCAGGAACTTAAACTGGATTTTTTTCCCCTCTTTATCAATGCACATAGCCCCGCCCATCTCAACTGATAAACCTATTACTTTGAATAGGTAGAAACATGAGAATAACTGCCAGGTGGGCGGGATTAGCTTTTGGTGGGCGGGGCTAACACCTGCTCATGAATAAGATTTGAGCATTAAATGCTCTGAAACTCCAGCATCTTACAGCATAAGGGACACTGCGCTGTAAACCGAAGGTCTGACACTAGCTTGTGCTATCCTCAGCAAGGGGGGCATAACCTATGTGACAGGTTCCCTTTTAACTTTAGCGAGTTGGTTGCAGTATCGGACACAACTACACTGTATGTACAGCACAGTCCCTGGATAAAATGAAGGGGCAATGACTCATTTATTTTACTAATTAGGGATCTCTAGTGCTGGATTCCGTAACACTGAATATGCAACATTATGAGCTAATAATTAGGCATGTCTTGAACAAATTCAGATAATCTAATTTTGTATTATCTAAAACTGATTATTCTATAGTATCACAGATATACAGACACTAAAATTCTTAGTCGAGCTTCCATACTGCAGGGCACTTTGTCCATGTTGCAATTTTATTCTTTTTAAGTAATGGATATTTTGTTGTAAATCGTTAATAAAAAATAATTTTACATAACATTGGTTTTCTCCAGAACCCATATAACTGACCACAATAAAGACTAAAACACAACTTCTACTAATATACATTAAAACCAAGAAACAATCGATAAGCTTGGGAACTACTTATGTATCAATAGTCTTTTAAACTTAGGCTATGTTCACACGGCTTAACTGCGGGACGTAATTACACCCCGCAATTACGCTGTGGGGGCGGGAGCGGGGAAATGAGCGGGGGAGGGGGAGGCTTATACGCCGCTGGTAATTCACATGTCACTTATTTCCCCCTGCGGCGTATTCGCCGAGCAGGGAGAGGAGACGTAATCCATAGTTCTCTATGAGAACTGTGCATTACCGTAATAAATGGGCCGTTTTCAGCCCGTAATTTGCGCACTTCGGCGCGTAATTACGGACTGAAATACGTCCCATTTTAAGCCGTGTGATCATGGCCTTAGACTTTAGGGTGGGGATGCCCTTTTTGAGGCAGAGGCCCTGCCAAGTAGGAAGGGTGCAATAGGAAATGGTAACCACATCAAATCCCCAAGTGGCATTGTATGTACAGTGGGGGAAATAAGTATTTGATACACTGGCGATTTTGCATGTTTTCCCACCCACAAAGAACAGAGAAGTCTGTAATTTTTATTGAAGGTTTACTTCCACTGTGAGAGACTGAAGCTAAAATTAAAAAAAATCAATAAAATCAAATTGTAGAATTTTTAAATTATAACCCTATATATGACAGAGCTCAGCTTCTCTATCATATAACCCTATATATCACAGAGCTTAGCTTCTCTCCTTTATCATATAACCCTATATATCACAGAGCTCAGCTTCTCTCCTATCATATAACCCTATATATCACAGAGCTCAGCTCCTCTCCCTCTATCATATAAACACAATATATCAGAGAGCTCAGCTTCTCCCCGCTATCATATAACCCTATAAATCACAGAGCTCAGCTCCTCTCCTCTCATATAACCCTATATAACAGAGCTCAGCTCCTCTCCCTCTATCATATAACCCTATATATCACAGAGCTCAGCTTCTCTCCTCTATCATGTAACCCTATAAATCACAGAGCTAAGCTCCTCTACCATATAATCCTATATTTAAAAAGCTCAGCTTCTCTCCTCTATCATATAAACCTTTATATTTGAGAGCTCTGCTTCTCTCCTCTCTCCTATAACCCTATATATCTCTGTACTCCTCTTCTTTCCTATTACCCTATATGTCAGAGCTCAGATCCTCTCCCTCTATTATATAACCCTTTCCCTCTCTATCATACAACCCTATATATCACAGCTCAGCTTCTCTCCTCTCTCATATAACCCTATATATCAGAGCTCAGCTTCTCTCCGCTCTCATATAACCCTATATATCACAGAGCTCAGCTCCTCTCGTCTCTCATATCCTTCTCTCACCTGATGGGTTCTCTGTAAAAATGTATTCAGCCTAAACAAATCGACTAAGGTCAGTTTCACAGAAGCATGTGACGTGGTTAGTATGGGTCATTAGACTTGCATTTATGCTGTTACTTTCAGGAGTATGTGTGGCAGCAAATCTCTGGCCATCGTGTCACTGGCAGCTTTTTGCCATGCTCTAGTGCAGTGCCAGCTGATCACTAGATATTGGTATCCTTCTTATGCAAGTGAGAAAACTTTCATATTTTAAAGCGATTTTCTAAAATTTTTGGAAAACCTTGTACTTGCCAGGACTAGGGTATGCTCACACGGCGTAATCGCGGCATATACAGTACACGCTGCAATACGCCGGGTGTTTTGGGAGTCGCGATCAGCACGTACTCCCGCGGCACTGGGGGCGGTAGCCCCCGGCCCCATAGACATACATTACTCGCAGCGCGTTATTGGCGCAAATAATTGACATCCCTTATCTCCCTGTGCATACAATACGATCATATTGTACTCGCGGGGGAACGAGGCATAATCCATAGTTCTCTGAGAGCTATAGATTACCGTAATTGTGGTGCACATCTCGGCGAAATATGCCCGCAATTACACCTCAAAATAAGCTGTGTGAACATACCCTTGGAAAAGAAAGTGATAAAATGTTTTTGTTTTGTGGAAAATCCCACACAGGTCCTCTTTGAAGACTATATGCAAGAAAATTGGTATAAACAAAAAAAAAAAAAAGTGGTTGAGGTAAGGCCAGGTACACCCCATGGGTCACATATATGGAAACTGTTTAGGTCTAAAACTCACTTTTTTGCCCATAGGCTACTATGGTCAAAAAAGTGAGTTTTAGACCTAAACAGTTTTCATACATGTGGCCCCATGTTTTTTGGCTTCAGTTTTTTTTTTTTTTTTTTAACTGTATTTTTATTAATTTTTCTTTTAGTATCATTTCAATATCAAGAATCATGTACAGAACATAACATACAACTTCACTGAATGCACATTTCAGCGTAGGTACACCATATTTTAGCTAAAGTGAAGACATAGAACATTATCACAAAATGTTATGACTCATAAAGTACTATATGAAAAACAGTACAGAGGTTGTACAAGTGGGGGATAGACAAGACAAGACACATAAAGGAAGAAGTTCACATAACGCAGCGACTCAGCAGGATAGGATAATATAGCGAATGTACTGTATTAGAAGTCTCGGGAAATACAATAGGTCTCCCAAGCCTTCCACACTGCATCAAGGATTCCAACTCATCATTCTTAGAGCTGTAAGGTATTCCATATCCCTAATTTCTTTAATACGCAAACATAATGCCTCCCTAGAAGGGGGAAGAGCCTGTTTCCAATGTTTGGCTATCAAACACTTGGCTGCAGTCACAATATATAGGAATAACCTGCCCAGTTTTCTTCCCAACGAAGGAAATGGAACATTTAAAATGTAATTTTGGGGCGTAATGTGGACCCACACCTGAAGAATCTCAAAGGCCAACAACTGGACCTGCCTCCATGTATGAGTTATCTTATTGCAAGCCCAGAAACATGCGGTACGTCTGCTCCGATTCCCCGCATCTCCAACATACATCCGGCAAAGACGGATTCAGCTTATGCAAGAGAGCAGGTGTGTTGGTACCAGTACATCAACAGTTTTAATTGATTTTCCTTATTCTGGATAGAAATAGACGACCTGGAAGCTTGGACCCAAATGCTTTGCCACTCATCCCGGGAAAGGGAGAAACCCAAGAACCTCTCCCACCTGGACATATATGCGTGCGGTGTTGGCTTCTCTGGATCTGGGGATATCATCAGCTGATAAATTGCCGAGATCAGCCCCTTAGTAGAGACACCGGCTCGACAAATTCGTTCAAAGGTAGAGGGCTTGGAAACTCCCTCAGTACCCAACACCGAACTCATATAATGCTTGACTTGTAAATATGAAAAAAGACTAAAGGATGGTAGTCCAAATTGGGACTGTAATTCCTGAAAGGGCTTTATTTTGGACGTACGTGGGTCCACAATATCAGCAAAGTGAAACAGTTTATTTTGAAACCATGATCGCCACCGCTCATCCATCTGGCCCCCACCAAGCTGTGGATGGAACAAGAAAGAGGTCATGGGAGATGCCTTCGAACGCAGCCCAAACTTATCACAACATCTCCGCCACACAGATCTCGTTAAATAGAGTCATAGAGTTCAGCACCGGGGCGTCTATTTTAGTTTTTGTAGTTGCCCAAAGCAAGGAGTTGGGATGCATGGGTGCCGACCACAACTTTTCAAGCTCCATCCACCTGGTGTATGCATAGAGCTGTGACCAAGCCGGGATGACCCTCAGCTGTGCCGCCCAAAAATATTTAGCAATATCTGGGACCGAGAGCCCGCCATGCCGCCTCCCCGCTAGTAATACACTTCTAGGGATCCTATGTCTCTTACGGGTCCATATGAAGTGAATGAAGTCAGCTTGCAGGGATCTCAAGGTTACCAATGGTACCGGGATTGGGAGTGTCTCGAACAAATACATTAATTTCGGCAAACCGACATTTTGATGGCTGCAATGCGGCCAAACAAGGATAAAGCTAACTTATTCCATCTGTCCAATAACTGCTTTATATCTGTAATTAGTTTCGGGTAATTATGTCTATAAAGGGAGGAATATTCTGGAGTCAAGAAAATCCCCAAATACTTAATAGCATCTTCTTTCCAGCGATAATTATAATTTGCCTTAAGATGGTCTACCAAAGATCTTGAAACACCAATAGGTAAAGCTTCCGTCTTTGCCGTATTTATTTTATAACCCGATAGGGTACTAAATTTGTCTAAAAGGGAATGAAGATTAGGAAGCGTCATGATTGGGTCAGTGAGCGTCAGGAGGACATCGTCCGCATAAAGTGAGATCTTAAATTCCTGTCCCTTTACCAAGACCCCCTTAATATCTGACGATAATCTAATCGCCGCAGCTAATGGCTCAATGCATAAGGCAAACAACAGAGGGGAGAGAGGGCAGCCCTGTCTGGTTCCATTATGGATTGTTATTCTAGATGATAAAGCATATGGCAGTCTAATGGAGGCCGACGGTCTGGAGTAGAGCCCCTGGAGTGCGGCAATAAATGGGCCACCTATCCCGTAGGCCCGTAAAGTGCGGAACATGAAGGACCAATCTAGGCGGTCAAACGCCTTTTCTGCATCAAGGCTTAGCAAAAGCATATGACCTTTCTCCCTATTCACAATATCTATAAGATCAACGGCTCTTCTGGTGTTATCCCCCCCTTGCCGGCCTGGGATAAAACCTACTTGGTCCTTATGTACTAAATACGTCATATGATAAGACAATCTATTTGCTAGAATTTTTGTAAAAATTTTCATGTCCGCGTTCAATAATGCTATGGGTCGATAACTACCGCACTCCAGGGGATCCCCCCCCGGCTTTGGTATTAAAGTGATGTATGAGTGCAACATCGAATCAGGCGGCTGGGAGCCCTGTAGAAAGGAATTGTATAATGATATCAAATGGGGAAGAAGCTGTGGCTGAAAAACCTGGTAGTAAAGATACGTAAGCCCGTCTGGACCTGGCGCTTTCCCAGAGGGAAGGTTTCTAATAGCATCCGAGATCTCTTCCTCAGCAATCTCCGCATTTAAAGAATTCAAGGCTTCTGATGAGAGACGTGGTAACCCACATTCAGTCAAGAACTCTGTTAATACCCTATCTCGTTCTATCCCATCTGTGGGCAGGGCACTCGGAATATTATAGAGTTTGTTAAAATATTCATGAAAAATATCTGCTATGGCTTTAGGATCATAAATAGGTACACCCATGGTGTTCCGTAGGGCGTGCGGATTAAGACGTGCTCTATCCTCTCGAAGCATCCTAGCTAATAGAGTGTGAGCTTTGTTGGCTCTCTCATAATACTTTTGTTTGGTAAAAGCTAGAGCTTTCTCCGCACTGTGCATCGCTATACCCTTCAGTTTAGATCTCAAGTACACTATACGCCTCAGAGTAGATTTATCTGGGCGACCTCCCAAATCACCCTCCAGCCTCCTAAGCTCCGTGACGCACTCTGTCCATTGCCGTCGACGGTCTTTCTTTAGTCTGGTACCCAGCGCTATACACTGGCCCCGAAATACTGCCTTGTGAGCCTCCCACAAAACTATTGGCGATGTGACTGAGCCTACATTAAGCTCAAAGTATTCCTTGAGGTGTCGCCCTAGCTCCTCTCTATGCATCGGATTCCTAATGAGAGATTCATTGAGCCTCCAATGACAAACCCGAGTCGAGGAGTTCATACCCTTAAATACTACACTCACCGGGGCGTGATCCGTCCATGTTATTGACCCAATATCCGCTGATTCCATCATCCTTAAAGCTAAGATATTTCCAAAGACGTAATCGATCCTAGAATGGGACTGGTGAGGGTTGGAAAAAAAAGAGAACACCCTTTCTGAGGGGTGGTCAATCCTCCAGAGGTCAAACAGACTGAACTTACGGATTAATTGTCGAAACCCTCTAGACAATGCCTGCTGCGCGGCTACTGTTACCGGGGGTCGAAGTGACAATTTATCATAGGTGTCCGAAAAGACCAAATTAAAGTCCCCTCCCATAATCACTGCCGACGGAGGAAGTCGAGACAACTTAGTCAACACTCGCCGCAGGAAATTTAACTGGCCAACATTAGGGGCATATACATTACATAGAAGAACAGGAGATCCCCCCAAAGTCCCCTCAAGTATTAAGTAACGTCCACCTGGGTCCGCTATGGAGTTCCTAATTAATATGGGGCATGAGTTCGACAGCAATATTGCCACTCCCGCCTTCTTTCTCTCTTGTGACGCAACATAGGATACCGGGTACAAGTGTTTCATGAAATTAAAGTGCCCCTTCCTATTGAAGTGTGTCTCTTGCACAAACACCAGATCAGGTTTGTTAGCCTTAAGATCCCCCATGAGGAGCTTTCTCTTCAGGTCAGAGTTGAGACCTTTGACATTAATGGAATATAACTTAATCATTAGAATCCCATTGGTGGCTATCAACTACAACATACCACTGCTGATGACGCTCAAATTTCAACGTACCAACAGACACAAGAGGAAGACATAAGGGGTTCACAAGACCAACACATACAACAAGTAACATAATGATAATTCCAACGGATACCGAGATATTATAAGTCTCGGTGAGGTGAAGAATACCAGAAATCCCTAACAAAGATACCAGCACCCCCTCCACAGTAGTATCCAAGGGGACCACTGGGAACGTAGGTGGTCACCTCAAGGGTATCAGGTCAGACGGACCAAAAGACAGACAGCGAGCACCACCAGGCCCGTGGGGAATCGCTGCCTATAAAAATTTGAGTTAGTACTCTAATAACTTAAGTGAGGTTATGGGAACTTAGTTAAGACAATATCTGCAAAACCGTGCCAATGTTCCCACAACGCCTCCCAAAGCTGATAGGGGCAATCCTGTCAATGTAAAAACAATAATATGCAAGACATATAACCATAAGCTATGTAGTCACATTAAGTGACCCTAATAAAGAACAATAAATGTAGGTAACAATTAACTATCAGGTCAAATGTTCAGAGTTCAAAATACTTGTAGAACTATCACGAACCAGAAGGGCCAAGCCCTTCACAATCCCCAGAAGAGAGGAGAAAGACAAAAAAGAAAGGATCACAAGGAGAAGCTGCTCCCCTGAGCCCATAAGATCTCAGGTGTCAGGCGAGGAGGTACGTCCCCTAGTGCGCCCCCCAGAGTTCTCCGGAGAGGGTCTTTTCTTCTTAGATCGTGTCGTCTGCCATTCAGGGGGAGGAGCAGAGGAGGGAGTCTCCAGTTCCCAATCAGTGAGCTGGGGTGACAAGATCTCTAAGGTGGAGCAAAAACGTGGAAGATCGTCAAAGGCACGAAGAGCTGCAGAGCGTCCATTCCTTGTAGCATGTAGGGTAAAGGGAAAACCCCACCGGTATGGGATAGAGTGCTCCTTCAAAACGTCCAGCAGAGGTCTGAGATGTCGACGCTTTTGTAAGGTCATCCAGGATAAATCAGGAAATATTTGTATAGATGCGTCCTTATAATGAAGGGATCTTTGGCGTCTAGCTTTCATTATGATCTGCTCTTTAAGGCGGAAGTCATGAATGCAGCAGATAATATCACGCGGGTTAGAGACAGATCCTTTAGGCTTAAGAGCTCTGTGGGCTCTGTCCATTTTTATAGTGGCCGGACCCGAATCACCCAGGACAGCTCCAAAGATTTCCTCCAGCACCTGAAAGACATTTTCCTCGCCTGCAGCTTCTGGAACCCCTCTCACCCTGAGGTTATTCCTCCGACCCCTATTGTCCAAATCCTCTATTTGGCGACTGGTCTCCCGCAGAAGTTTAGCTTGGGTTGTCACAGCCGTTTGCAAGGATGAGACATATTGCCTAGTGTGATCATGGGCAGATTCAATGGAGTCGACTCTGTCTCCTATTTGCTTTATTTCCGTTCGGATTGCAGCAGATTCTGCTCTAAAAGCCTCCTTGATCTCCAATATAAGACTCTTTAGCTCATTTCTAGTGGGAAGATCTCTAAGGAGCGATTGCCAGTCTGAGGTGGCGTCAGGAGGCAGGCTCTGGCTGTGTAATGGTAGGGTGTCATCAGACATTGTAGAAGTCCCAGCCAAAGGACTACCTAGGGAATGTCGGTTCACATTAACTCTGGTAGCAGGACGATCATCCAGGGAAGTGTCACCCCCCCGATTCAGTCCCTTAGATGACATAATGGAGGTATTCAAAGAGAGAGGTGTAGATGTGTCACAGGGCCGTACAGGGCCGTATATAGGGCTTCCAAAGGCACTGGGAAGCAGGGATCCGGCACTACTGCTGGGATTTGATCCAATACATGGGGTGGAGGTTTCCCTGCTCTGCAACTCTCCCCACAGTCCTGTCAGGCCTGGATTCTCCCCCCTAGCAATGTCCCGATATATAGGGAGTTCAGGAGCACCACTGTTTAAGAGGCCAGTCCCCTGCTCTATAGGCCCAGCGTTCTCTAGGGCACGGTGTTGCGTCTCAGTGTTCCTCTGTGGAGCAGGGAGCCCTGGAGAGACTCTTATGGTGCTCACAGAAAGGGCCAGTCCCTCAGTGCTACCAGAGAGCACTCCGCACGCCAGGGAGCTCTGCCCGGACTCTGTGCTCAGCCTGTTTCCTGCAGGCGGCGTGAGGCAGTCCGGCCGGTCCCCTCCGCCGCAGCGTTTACTCACTGCGCCCTTCTGAAGCGCCCGGCGCTGATCTCCGCGCTTCTGCCGTCGGCGGTTCCTCTCAGGGAGGGAAAGCGATCCCGCAGCCTCCACTGTGTTTCGCGCCGTCCGGGATGATGCGCGCAGCTCCGGCAGGCCCGCACCAGGTTCAGCGCTGGCTGCCGCGACTTCCGGGTTAGGCCGCAAGCCCTCCAGACCCACGGATCTCGGCCAGAAATACTGCAGCAGGGACGTCTGCCGCTCCAAACTCTTCTCCCGGGCCCCTGGTGAGTAGGGAAGCCGGTCCTGTGGTTGTCTTGCCAGGATGGTGCAGGATTGCCCCTGTAGTCTGCAGCGATCCTCTGGAGCTAACAACTCACCAAACAACCATACGCCATACTTGGTCCTAACGTCCAGCCGCCACTGCCCACCTCAGTTTTTTATTAAACAAATTTTATTGGGTTTTATAAAATTTTTGCAATAAGGAATACAAAGTATAATAACAATAGATTAAGAACAGTATAAAGGCATTTACACGACTTCCGGTTCCAGCGCCGGCGCATGAAGACGGGGTGAGGATCGGCTCCCCGCGCCCGCCGGCTTTATACCGCCATTAGCTGCGCAAAGCAGCCAGGACCTGGCCGAAAACCGTGGAGTAGCTCCTCCGATACCGGAGCATTACTCCGCGGATGTAAACCGCCCAAGTCGCGGACTAAGGCCGCGTCACTGCGACCCCTCGGGGCAAACGGTGAACAGCACGCACAGAGGCCGGCCTGCTTCCCCTGAATAGCGGCGAGCAGAGATGAACGGCACGCCAGCAGCAAGCAGGAGGGTGCGCTATCTGACGGCCGGTGACCTTAGGCCGGTAAGGACTACTTGCCGCCCCTGATACAAGCCCTGACACGGACTGCCCGCAACGCCCTCGACCAGCACTGATGGCCTCCCCTCATTTACTTCTCCTGCTGTTATAAGCCAGACTGGCCACAGGACAGGGCCGGAGCAGCACGCGGGCCATGTTGCATATGTTTAAAGAGACGACTGACCCCAATACGTCAGCATTACTAATAGTGCAAGACCAACACCAGCTGATTGACGGTGGATAAGTCTTGCGCCCAGTGGGACTAACTCCCCACAGACCTGGCAGCACCTCTCCCAGATGGAGAAGTAATTTACTCACGTAGACGCCCTAAAAGACCGGAGCTGCACGGAACAACGCCGCAAGTTACACCTAAAATGGCTGCCCGCCGCCGCGCGTGCCGTGCCCAGAAAATAGCGAAGACCACAGCAGTGCCAGCAGCAGCAAGGGGGAGGGGACTACGCAGGATCTTTCCTAGAACCTTGCTCATGGGATCCCAGGGTCAGCCTGACTCCACCTGTGCACTGTGCCGATTGATTACAAGCAACCTGGCTACAGAAGTGGGCAAGAACAAATAAGCACCAGACCTGCAAGCGGCTCTTGTATCCACTCGTCCAGGCGCTCTCTGCTCAAACTGCAGCAGGAATAGTTCAAGCTCACTTCTGCCAGAACTCGAAGATTAGAAGAACAAGTAAATTACCTGGAGACTGACAACAGCACACTAAAGCCCGTCTGAAACGTCTGCGCACAAAGCACAACACGGTGCAGCAAGAACTCATCGAAGACCTGGACCAACCGCTCCAGGCGAGTTAACCAAGGCTAGTGGGTCTCCCTGAAATCCGCTCAACAGCGCGATCTACAACCCCTCTGGCAGAAGAGCTGCCTCGCAGCCACTGGGCATCAACCACCACGCTGTCCGTATCGAAAGAATACACCGAGTCTGGCCCGTAGGGAAGAACAAAGCCCCAAAATCTAATCTCAACAGCGACAGAAGACGCGGCACAGTATAAAAAGTGTCCAGGTACTTTAGAAGACAGAGGCTGAAATCCGTATGGCGTATCGCAGGCTCAACAAGCCACTACTACTCCAGGGCATAAAGTGCTACTATTTGAGAAGATTGCTCCCAATGTCTCCCAGAAGAGGCGCGCCTTACAGCAAACCTGTACGTGGAGGCCAATAATTCAACAGAAGATCCATTTCCAGATTCTGTACCCGCCACCCTCCAAGTGCTGGTTCCTGATGCCCTCCCGGTTCTTCAACTCGACTGCGGAAGCAGAAGAAATCTGCGCGACTTATGAGCTCCCAGAGGGAAACCCAGTCTCCAAAACCCCAGCACGGTCACCTACGATCACCATAGACGAACTGCATGCTTGATACCCTTGAGACCTCCAGGAGAGACAGAAAGAGACCTCGTGGGCCCCTCGCGATCTCTGATCGCCAACCGAAAAATTCCACTTTCGCCTAAAGAAAGCGCGTCAGCCAGAGACGGAGTACGCCGACATGGACTCTAACCCCTGATTGAGGAGACTGGTCCCCCGCTGCACGGCGAGGAATCAGGTTTCTGGGGACAGGGGGAGGATGTTGGACTGTAAAGAACATCCTTGGATCATTTCCCTTGTATATAAAGCAGAGTTGTCCTAGGGACCTTCTAGACATACTAGACTGACTTGGGATGCAATTATGCTCTCATCACATATCTGTTAATAGGCCCAATCCGATAACTCTAGAAATTTTACAATGGTTTTTCTTTCTGCATTGGGGAGGGGGGCAAGGGTTCTTGTCGGGGAAAAGTTTCTTCCAACAAATACAGGAAAAAAGTGATCCTCCAACGCATTGAAGGCGGGCACGCACAGCCCCCATCAGCCGTCATTTTACTTTCTTCGCCTGATTGTCAAGTTTACCAATGCTTATTATGCCAGTTTACCTGTTTATCGAATTTGTCTAAGTTTCACTGCGTCCATTTATCAATTCTCTGACTTAGTGCCCCCAGAAAAATTGCCTTAAAAGTCCTACCTCTACGGAAACACCATTGCCCAGCCCCACTAGCTTCTCCCATATCGAGATATCCTTTTATATGCGGATCATCTCCTGGAACATATATGCGTCTCCTTACCCTAAATAAACGTATGAAGGTGATCCGGCATCTAAATAGAAGGCCTCCGCCCTGATGTGAGTCCTCCTGCAGGAAACACATCTGAAAAGCTAATGACATTAAGCGATTGGAGAAGCTGGGGTGGAGCCAACGCCTTTTAAGGAGGACCCCGATTCCTGAGCTGGGCAAGTCAGGGGTAGATCCACGCTTATTCCACCAAAATTTACCAATTGAGTCTTAGTTTCACATGAAACATACTGATCTGGAGGGTAGAGTCTCCCATCTAGTCATTAAGTGGGGAAAATGTGATCCAAGCAACATTAATGATATCTTATGGGCCCAATGGTCAGAACCGGGAATTTTTAAGGATTTAGCATGAGAGATTAGCACCGATCAAAACCGATGCCAAATTATTGGAGGAGACATGAACGCAGTTGTAGATCAGGACGAAGATAGAATGGGAGGTCCGCATCCCAAGATAAACAGCAAGGGCAATTTCCACGTCTCAAAAGGGAGTCTTAGGGCCACCACATGTGACTCCACTAGTCTTTTTCATGATTGCTGGAAGAGCGAACTCCCCGATGAACGGACTACACATACTAAATTCCCCGGATCCACCAGTCATGGACCGAGGTTGGACCATCCTTCTGGTTTCCTGACTCCCTCAACCCAGAGTCGAAAATCTAAAATTCTGAACATTGTCATCTCTGATCACATCCCCAATCTCAGTAGATTTGATGGAATTTTTTACCAGGGTTACAATTTAATCTGAAATTTCTGCCAAATCTCGCAAAGACAGATTCCATATATGTCTCGCTGTAGATTGGTTAGGGTTGTTGGATGACCTAATGCTGTCGGATTAACCTGACTCCACCGGGTCCGAACCCCTCACATTTGGACAACACGGAAGGTGGATACTTTAGAGGCATGGTCATAGCCTAATACCTCGTGTTCTATAAACGCAAACAGAAGGAGGCGTAACCCGTGACGCCTCAGAAAGAGTTAGGCGAACCTAAAAGACCGTATCCTTGGAGATAGCTCTGAATAACCACAAGCGGGACAGAAACAGCCAAAAGAGTTCGACCAATTGGCAATCGCACGAGGAATTACTAGGTCACACTTACACTCACCCACACCACAATCTACAGGGTACGGAACAAATCCGGGAAAACTTCTTTCCCGGCTGCTGAAAGGGGCCTACAAACCAGCGCACATACAAGCACTCCGCACACCGGAAGGTAACCATTACCACTGAACCGGTTAGGAATTATGATACGCCTCAGTACAATTCTATGCCAAACTGTACACAACAGAGGTGTCAATTTCAAGTAGGGATGGACGGGCGATTCCTCTCCAAAAGTCAAATTTTGCCCGCACTTGTCAGATCTCCAGAGGGAGGAACTGAAATGCGGACATAACTGATGAGAGGTCACGATGGCAATTCGCCACTTGAAGGCAGGCAAGGCCCCCTGTTACCTGAGGTCGGTTTCCTCTGGGAGGTAAACAAAATCCTTAGTGATCAGATCACCCCCGATCCTCAACCGAATTATTTACAACACAACGCCAGTATATTACCATAATGAGCCTGTTCGCCCAGAATACAATAAAACACCTAACCGCATACATAAAATTATCCCGAAGAAAGTGAAAGACCCGCTGTTCGCCTGCATCATATATGGCCCATTATCCCCTCATAGACATGACCGAAAAAATCTTGTCTAAGATTACTGGCTGATACGCCTCGCCGGTTTTATGCGCAATTGTTGGTACCCTCCCAAAAGGGTTTTCATTCAAGGAAGAGCCGGCGGTGGGTAAAAACATCGGAAAGTGCTAGCGGTATTGGAAAGGTTCCGACACAGAACCATTGCCAGGGGAGAGGCCTGACCCTGGTGGCCCTGGCTGCAGAAAAGGCCTTTGAAAGACGTGCGAATGGGACGGCTTTGGTTTTGTCTTGATACCATGGGAATTACAGGGACGATTAGTCTGCCTCTCGCCATTGTACGACGCCCCAACAGCCCAATATCAATACCCCGTAGCTTCCTTTCTCCAAAAATCCCCCTCCAGAAAGGTGTTGGGTTTGGGGGGACCAAAGCAGGGTGTCCGGCGCTTTCCCCCTTACTATATTTAACTTGGCCTTCAAGAACCCATGGCACGGGTACTTGAGGAATATCTGAACCTCTTCTCGTGGATCCCGGATAGGAGACAAAAAGAGGTTGAAGACCGCTTTGTTTGCAATGATCTCCATACTATCATGTCTGCCCCCTGACCCAGCTCACTCCAGTGCTGGAGTTTGCTGCTTATATCGGCGACCAGATCAGGGTATAAAGTAACTGTTTCCAAGATTGAATTGGTTAGAACATTGGCCTGAAGCTATCACAGCCCTAGTGGGGAACAACATGGGATTAGAACAATATACCCCGTGTTTCCAGGAACACATCACTTATGTTGGGTAATCAAGGTGGGTCGACTCCGACTCGATTATAAGTTAAATATTCTCCCCTCTTATAAATAAAATCTCCCAGGGAGATCTGAAGCGTAGGACCTCACCTGCACAGTCACTCGCCTGTAAATGGGTCACGCCATAAAAATAGGACCCGCTTCACCACAGCTGCTATACCCCTTACAGACCCTCGCCATTCCTGCTCAAAACATACGGTACATCAACCACATAAATTTCAAGACTTCTCCAGTATTTATAGGGCAGGAAAAAACCTCCGTATTGCGCTACACTAAACTAATCCTAGCCAGTTAGGGCAGTTTGGGCGTGAATCACCCAGATGTTTAAGGGGTTATAACCTGGCCTGGTCTACTCGCAAATGCTAGACGGTTTGTTGGGTCGGCTCATGCTTCTTCGAATTGAGGAATTAGAAAGAGAAGATGTTTTCGGCCCTTGGCACCACAGACCTTGGTCTACCAGGTACCTAAGTTGCCTTCTCTGATTAAAGTGTCCCCCCTTTTCCGAGACACAATAATGGCCTGGAAAGAGCTGAGGAAACGCTTAGGGGCCTTTCCTTCGCTCTCGTCCAAGACATGCCCATATGTACCCAACCCCGAGTGTTCCGCTGGGACCAGTAGCAATCCGAATAGTTTAGGAAGAGCGGAGAGGCGGGTCTTGCCCAACGCGGGTCAGCTATGCGAGTGAGTTCTCGGAGATTGCTAAAAGCCTCGGAGATGCTCAGTAGAAGTTCTCCTTAAGCCCAAATAACATCTTTTGGGCTGCGCTATCACTCTTTCATTTCTGTAATGGGAGACTAAACAGAAGAATGTCTCCAAAGACCATCCCTAACGATTTTGACACTTTTGTCACCACTCACAAGATACATATTGTCTATCCGAGGCTCTATGCTGACACATGAGAGGGTGGTGTAGGAAAACGGGTAGCTTCTCTCCTAGCATACCACAACTGGAGCCGCCGATTGGGTAAATGCCCAGAATCCAGAATATGATCCCGAAGGGTGTGTGAGCATAACGGAAACGCAATCAAATGCGGAGACCGTGGCGGGAAACTTACTTCAAGATAATAACATAACCCCATCTACGCCTTCAAACCTCCCCCCCTCCAGAACTTCCCCGATAGATTGCAGCACTGCCCTAAATGCGGTACCATAAAAACTGACCTATGGCACGGTCCCTGTGGGGAATGCAGCTATATCCACAATCCTAATGACACTGTCCTTCAGTAATAATCACTTTCAACATCGGGTCACCCTAAGAAGACATAATGAACTCCTGATCTTCCACTCCCCAGGCCCCGGACGCGATGGGGGAGAGGTTTCTGGAGGAGTCAGTCCACACCCCACCTTCCCGGAATAGTTCAACAATTGCCCATTTAGGCATCGAAACCGGTAGCCTCTTACAGTATCATGGCTGAAGCTCCACTCTCCCGTTCAAATCTCCGGGTCATGAAAGCAGCTGGAGGATTATCTCATAGCGACAGAGCTGAGTCTGAGAGGCGATAAGGAGATCCGAACCCCAGGTTCTTCAGACGTTGGAGAACCTTCAAAGAATCGCATTATTCTGACAGAGAGATAGAAGCCCTTTATGCAGAGGTTCAAGTGATATCGATTGTGTACTGTGGGAGTGAACGGAGGCACGCTGGGGAACTTCATGACTAGGCAATTTTACGTTAGAGTACGAGTTTCCATTAAGGACCAACACGTCCAAAACGAGAGAATGAAGATAGGACGCAGTTAGCACTTTAGTATTGTTTGATATTTGGTTTCATTTAATTTTCTTTATACCCTTGTAATTTGATGTTTTTTTCTCTGTATGTATTATCTACATATTCCAGGCACAGAGCCCGGAGATTAAGCAAATACGTGATATGAACCACTATGACATGTCAGAGATAAGTGTTTGCACTGTTTAACTGTTTGAAAATGCAATAAAATTTATTTAAAAAAAAAAAAAAAAAGGCATTTACACATCAATGTACAATCCGATGAAAAAGAAAAACAATTTAGACAATATGAAAGGAGCAACGCTGGCTACCAAAAGTGGATCTAGATCGCAAGCCAGCACAAAGGGCGCCAGGTTCCTAGGATTATGTAACCTATTTATGACAGCTGTAGAGAATGCCTACCAGCAACAGTTAGTTTCCCGTTCTGGTAGACCATGCATCACATAGAAAATGGCGCTTTTGGGAAGTCTTAAACTTAACAGAAAAGGTAAGTAGACCAATGACCCACTTAGTAAAGAAAGAAAGTGGGAGCATGAGGCAAAGATACAAATCAAGTGGATAAATCAATAAATAATTGCATGAATAAAATGAATAAGGTAAATGAATTAAACACAGAAGAAAAATGAAGAGTGATCTAGTCCTCTATGCCAGAATGGAAGAGGGGGGAGAAGCGGGAGGGGGGGGGTTTGGTTGGCCTTTGCTTCAGTTTAACGAACCTGCCAGGCTGTATGTGCTAAACAGATGAAAATACTGCCATCTGTCACGCATAGGATCTCATAAGGGGAAAGAAAAAAAACTATATGCCTGTGTGTGTGTGTGTGTGTGTGTGTGTATATAAAATATATTTATTTATTTATTTTTTTCTTTTATTTAATCCGTTTTATAGAACACAGGCCTCAGACATATACATGCCAAGTGGAAGCTGAATTGTCAAACTTTTGGCCTCCGTCAGGCCATTCAGTCCTATGTATATGTTAAAGCGGTGTTATGACGGTTCAAATGCTTGTTCATCAGTCAATACATGATGAAAAATAGAAGACAGGAAGCACACTTGCCTCCTCAACAGTGATTCCATCAGTAAACGTTTGTGAACGTTTATCATGCAGCCAGTTAGAAGCCACAGGGGTCACCTGCATGTGAACATTGCAGCCTGCAATTGGCTGTACCTGTGAACATTAAACCTTCAGAGCTACTGTCGGGCTCACCAGTAATGCCTCGGCGACAGTATGAGAACGTTCAGGAGGTACGTATGCTTCCTGACTTCTATTTTTCTTCACGTCCTGACAGATGAATGAGAATTTTGAACTGTCAGAACACCACTTTAAGCATCTGTGTCAACAGTTTCCGTGCAAAATGTTCACCATACACGTGGCGTGTACCTAGCCTAAGCTATATGTGTGTACACATAAGATTTAAAGGGAAAACCAGTCACACATTGGTTACTGCCTCCCTTCAGCGGGCAAGCACAAGCTATTGTCAGACAACTGTATCCATCACTGTGTCCTTATTCTAGTATGATGCTTAAGGTTTTTTTTTGTATTTAATGTCTCACATCTTATTCATAAGCAGGTGTTGAGCCCCGCCCAGCCAAATGCTAGCCACACCCGCCCACGACCAGTTAATTTTCACATGTTTCCTACCTATTCAAAGTAATGAGGATTATAATTGAGGTGGGTGTGGCTACCTCAGGTGGGCGGGTTTGAAAAAAAACTGACTCTTTCTGCTGAAAACTGCAGATTTGAGTAAAAAATAACAATTATTAAATACACGAAAACTCCCAGCATCTTACAAATAAGGACACAGCATCGCAGGAACTCGAGCAGGTTCTGACACAAGCTTGTACTTGCCCATCAAGCAAGGGGGCATAATCTGTGACAGATTCTCTTTAAACCACTGAGAAGTGAAGGGAAAAACAGTGACTACCTTGTGGCAGTGGCTCCTGTCAAAGGTTGGGTTAAAAGTTACAAGTGAACAGTCAGTTCTTGAATTTTGGAAGCAGGAAAAATAAGCAAGCTATAAATTGTGATGACTAGACCTCTGCCTGAGCACCTCCAACATAGCAGCTCTTGAGGGGTGCTTCCAGTACGCAGTACTTAACACCTGCCAGAAATAGCCCAAAAAGGGGTAACTGGTAAAGTGGGATACGAGGTTGCTGGGCACCAGTGGCTCATTAATATATAATGAACAAAGGCTGGCCCATCTAGCCGATCCCACAAAAGAGCCACTATAATACTAATTGTTGAAAAAGCTAATGCTGACCATAATAAATATGACAAAATACGCAATGCTTTGCACATTTGTCCATAAGGTGCTACGTACTAGTCATAGTGCCCAGTGCTGCCACCTGTCCACCAGTGGAAATGCCCACACTGGACATGGTGCAATGAAACGAAGTGGAGTGATCTCATTGGTCACGTTTTCTTTTACATCATGTGGATGGCTAGGTGTGTATGTCACTTGGGTCCTATACACATCACGTCTTGTCCATGTTTCTGGTATCTAATGGGTCTACCATGCTTTTCTGTTCAATGCACAAAGCAGATATGCTCAGCAAACAGTAGATCAATATGGTCCCATCACAGCCCTACTACTTGATCCGTTGGGGTAAGTTGTTCATAGTATCCCAATGGATGCCATGAACAGGAATAAGGAAACTGATGTAAATAGGGCCTAAGCACAGTGGGCTTACAGAGGGCACCAGCAAGCTCAATGGGTAGGAGGCAATGTTTTCTTGCTCTCAGTAAGAGAAGCAAGATAACAGTATTCAACTTTCACCTTAGGTCTAAGGTTAGGTCAAATCCATGCTCACATATTTGTTTATAATCCCAATCCACATTTTGATACTTTCTAGTCACTCCTTGGGCCTAAAACACAGGCACCAGTCACAAACCTCTGCTAGAGACTTGGCCACCTGTGTCAAAGCTACAAGTAACAAGAATGATCACAGTTCCCAGGTATTATCCTGCCCATCCCACCCTTCCTCTTGTCTGCCCTCAGCATTTAAATCAATGTTTTTGACCAGTAGCACAACTCTAATGACATATGGGGGTTTGTTCAGAGGGGCTGACTATTGCCACCACAAGTGCTCAGAACATCAAATGAAGAAGTGCACACCAGGTAAGATTTTATTTGCATAAATACATTTATTAAAGTGTAGATATGTATATGAGGGTATATGATACTTTAGCAATGTTTCAGTAAAGGTTACTTTTCATCAGACTGCGTAATAAACAAAAATACCATCTACAATTAAAAGTAAATATCAATATATTACTGGAAAATTAGAAATTTATATCCCATGGAACTGGCAGTAGACAATCAATACAAATGATCATACATAAGGTTAAATATTCATGATGTAGTAAAGTGGAGATATATGAACATATATTATGTATACCTGGGGTGTACAGAGTGGGGCCCCCCTGCCATCAGGACACAAACATGCTTTGTCAATGTCCTCATGCTAATGAATATTTATCTTTTGACGACCGCATTCATCTCATGCCACTGTTGTGGTGGGCACTGTATGACTGGCGCTGTTATGGAAGGACCGTGTAGGGCAGGTGCTGTTATGCAAGGGCATTGTAGGGCTGGCGCTGTTATGGAGGGGGCACTGTAATGCTGCTGTTATGGTGGGCACTGTATGGCTGGCACTATGGGGCTGTATGGGCTATTTTAACAACTTTAATGAGCAATTCAGAAAAAACTGTTTCTGTATCATCCCTAGGACATGATTAGCAGTTTTACCTGGATTTCTTCCTCAAAGGGTATTCATTTCTGACACAATCATGGCAGATCCACAAGATCTACCATAAAAATGTCTTACAGGTCTGAGACTCCAGAGAGGAGGCCATACATCTGTGTTGCTCTGTTCACTGCAGTTGTTAAAAAAAAAAAAAAAAGCATCCGTTACCCCAAATAATACTTAATACTACTTCCATCCTCCTGTTTCATGCACATTGTTATCTATGTAAGATTATTTGTACTGCTATTACATTTCCTCTGTGCGCTGATTCTACTATGGGATATGAATGAGTGTATGTTATACATGTATATGTCTATATAACTCCTGGTTAATTTCTGCCATGTGAGCATGCAAATGTCCCTCTTTCTGGGACTGTGTGCACTTATCTTGGGAACAGTCCCCCAATATTGTCGGTTCAAATTGGAGAGCTAGTTGCGATTGCGCATGACTCTATCCTGTTCTATGGGAGTTCTTTGTGCAGCCAAACACACGGCTCACCTATACTGGGAACTCCCATAAAAGGCCTTTCTGAGCAAACATTTTTGGAGGCCCATTCCCGAGACAGATGTGGGTCCCAGAGGAGGGACTTGCACCTATTAGATATTGATGGAATATCCTAGCAATATCAATCAAAGTCTATGGTGGGAACACACCTTTAAGTTATGTCTGCAGGCCCAATACAGCTGAAGCCTCTGGGTCACCCACTCATTACCAGTTCCTATCTGACACCATGTCGGTGGGCCCTTTTATTCAAATTTGATCAGAGCCCCTAACAGTAGATACAAGGATGGAAACCCGATGGCCCCAACTGTGATCAATGGTGGGAGGAGGCAGGTCTGCTGAAGCCTCTCTGATGGCAATTCTGAATGTAACCTTCAACGCAGATGTGAACTGGGCCTTTGAGGGCAGAGATTGTTTATTGAAGGCTAGCATTCTGCCAATAGATTTGTACAGCAACCGCTTGGCTCTAGCGATTGGTATAAGTGTGGGGGTTTTAGCGTACAGATCCCTACTAATAACTAGAGGTATAATATGTTAGAGGTTTTCCAAGACTTTAAAAACCTCCTCCTGTGTTAAAGTAGAAAATGATCCCATACTTACCTCTCCCATCACCATACTTCCAGAGCTCCAGTGTTGTCCCTCACTGATGATGTCGCGTTCATGGATCACATGAGGCTGCAACCAATCTCTGGCCTCAACATGTGACCACAACGGTCAGTGATTGGCTGCGGCATCATGTGATCCATAAACGTGATGTCATCAGTGAGGGGCCTGGAGGGGAGGGTCTCTGGCAGCACTGGAATGGTAGTGATGGGAGAGCTATGTATGGGTTAGCACAGAAAACCCCTCTAACCTCCATAGGCCTGCTTCACATTAGTGTCTGAGAACTCTGTCACAGAGATGGAATAGGATCCATTTCTGGACAGACCCCTAATGGAGCCTAATAAACGTACAGAAAGCCCAGCAACACAACCGAAGGCTCGATGCACACTGCGTTATTTTGAACAGATGAAGGGAGGGAGAACGGATGTGTTAACGCAGGTGTCCTCAAACTGCGGCCCTCCAGCTGTTGGAAAACTACAACTCCCATCATGCGTTTATATAATCTATAACAGTGGGCATGATGGGAGTTGTAGTTTCCCAACAGCTGGAGGGCCGCAATTTGAGGATGCCTATGTTAACTGACTAATGTAGGTGGACGGATGTGCAATGTACATTGACCTAGTGTCCATTTTTACCCTTTCCATCAAATATGCGTTTAATTTTAAAGGCTGGAGGAGGCCGTGCGCTGCGCTTTATCAAGTTAAAAAAAAAAAAGTATACGTTACAGTTTACGTTTTTATACAATGTATGTCAATGGAAACCGGATCCTAGTGTTTGTGCCCATGTTGTAAATGTATATGTTTGTATCCGTCATAAATATATAAACAAAGCTACCCAATCAAATAGCAGGAAAAACAGGTGACGGCCAATAGGAAAGCTAGTAAAAAATATAGAAAAAAAATGTCAAACGTCTGCTCCATACAGTGCATGTTTGGCGTATGTTTAACGTATATGTTTTGACAGATGGTCAGACGTAGTGTGCTCTCAGCCTGAACCCTGCATCTACGGGGTATAAACTTCTATGACTGACAGAGAAACCAGATGGCGTCCAGCGGGTTAGAAAAAGTAGCAAAAAACCTTTTGCATTCCACCATAAGGCTATGTCTACACTGCATCGGACAGAAAAGAGCTGAAAGAGGCTGTTTTTTTTTCCCAATGCAGGACCAAGGTTTTTGTCACGTTTTGTGCAAAAACCGCGGTCACCCATACAATTGTATTGTATGGGAAGATGCCAACAAAACTAAAAGTGCCGGCGTATTCTACAACATGTTGTATAATATGTCGGCACGAAAGACGATCGTAGAAGAGATGAGCTGTGGAGACTACAGCTGGTATTTTCTAGTCTATGGGGCCGCACGAACTATCGTATTTTTGGCGCTTTTAAAAATCTAAAAGTGGTGAAAATATGATCACAAAGCGGTGCAGTGTAGACATAGCCTGACGCCCAAGAATGCAACGTTCCAATCTTAAAGGGGTTGTCTCACTTCATCGATTCATCTTCCCTCAGTCCTGTTTTCTCGGTTTCATTTTTGAATTCAGGATCGTGTTTACTGTCATTACTGGCCTGCAGTGACGAGCTGCTGTGGACACCAGGTCTTTAGCTATAGCAACCAGCACTGGCAGCCTAGCAGGAAAGATTGAACAGGTCTGTAGCTATAGCGACCAGCACTGGCAGTGATATAGATGAAACCTTAAAGGGGCTCTACATCCTTGTGGGGTCTCCAAATTATTTTAGGATGATAAAGGTGCAGCACCGAGAAGGAAAATCACAACATGCCTCGTTGCTGTGAATACACTTTCTGTCTTTATTCACAAAATGGCAGGTTTTTATACTTTTGAAGGTTAGTGAGATAAGAAAGCATCACATGGCCCTAGCTGTTAGTTGTTATTGGTTACAGACTTGGCTGAGGCATACTCCCTTTAGCTCAGGAGGCGCCATCTTGGATTATACAGTGGTTATCTCTACAAGCATATTATGTGGCGGCCATTTTGTTAACAAATTAGAGAGTGTATGGATATACAGGCAGCTTTTACGTGCCATAATATAAAAGGCATACGAGGTGTTATACTAACTAATACATTAAAATGGAGACACAAAGGATCACACATATATAATCTTTGTTCCCATCCACAACAGCAGCCTATCAGGAGAGATCGAACAGGGCTGTAGCTATAGCGACCAGCACTGGCAGCCTAGCAGGAGTGATCACACAGGTCTGTAGCTATAGAGACCAGCACTGGCAGCCTATCAGGAGAGATCAAACAGGTCTATAGCTATAACAACCAGCACTGGCAGCCTAGCAGGAGTGATCAAACAGGTCTGTAGCTATAGCGACCAGCACTGGCAGCCTATCAGGAGAGATCAAATAGGTCTGTAGCTATAGCGACCTATAGCTAGGAATAGGTAGGACACTGTTAATGGACACATATTGCTAGGTGACTTGTCTTTACAAGATCTTTAACATAAAAAGCAGCGATCCTTGGGGTGAGACAACCCCTTTAAGGCCATGTTCACACGGCTTAAAATGGGCCGTATTTCGGTCCGTAATTACGCGCCGAAGTGCGCCAATTACGGGCCGAAAACGGCCCATTCATTACGGTAATTCACAGTTCTCATAGAGAACTATGGATTACGTCTCCTCTGCCCGCCTGGCGAAGCCGCCGGGCGGGGAGATAATTGACAAGTCACTTTCTAGCGGCGTATACACGCCGCTAGCAGTGATTGTCTATGGGCCGGCGAAGTGCTGGCCCCCGCTCGCTCCCCCGGCCACACGGCGTAATTGCGGGGCGTAATTACGCCCCGCAATTACGCCGTGTGAACATAGCCTAACAAGGGGCTGCCGGATAAAGTTTTTTTGCCACTTTTTCTAACCCATTGGATGCTGTCTCGTTTGTTGTCTGTTCACCCCTAATGGAGCCTATTGACTACAGTAGGGTCCATTGGATTTCCATAGGGGTTCCCATTGTTGTTGAGGGAAAAAAATAGTAATCTGTTTTACGCCAATTTCGACAAAACCTGCAGAAGCCAGATGCTCAAGCTGTGCAGTGGCGAGCAAAATGGCACTTCAAAACTCCACACGCCAATATGGAGAGATGTTCCCCTTTCTGTGTGTGTATGGACATCTGGCCTGAGGATGTGTGTGGCTGTAATAGGAGCACAAGTCTCAGCCAGTGGGTACATAATCTGACTGTTCCTGTACTCCAGCTGTGAACAGGCGCCCCCCTCCTGCCAGCCAATCAGATTGCAGCTGACAGATTCCCCCTCAGTCTATCACTGTAACATGCATTTTGATTGGTTGCTATGGACAACACTGCCCTGTACTGAGTTTCTAGTATTTCCCTGCCCTGTGGTCGCCATGGTGACCGCCGCACGCAGCCAGGCCCCGCTTTCATTGGCTTTTTCCGGTTTGTATTGTTCTCCTCGGTACTTCCGTTGTGGAGCTTCGGGCAGAAAAGTGCGCATGCGCGGTCAGGGCACTGGTCTCCTAGCAACCAGCGGAGCGACAGTAGCAACCGAAACATGGTAAGCACCGGCGGAGCTTTGTTCTCCCGGTAACTTGTCGGTGACAGCCGGAGCGGGGGAAGCAGGCGGCCGGCCTCATAGTCGGGCGGCGCCGGGGATGTGGGCGACACGGTTGTAAACACGAGCCTGTATCTGACCATATTAAGTCTTGCGATCCCGTCGATGAGACGGCTCTGGTATCGTCACGGCCGGGACGTGTGAGGAGGATGAGAGTCGTAGTCTGCGAACCCCGGGGCTGGAACAGCGCTGCCTTATCACATAGGTTATTCAGCTGTGTAATACTGACAGTGTGATTCCCTATATGTCCCTATGTCCGATTATACTATATCCAGGCTTATCACAGTTATTCCCTATATGTCCCTGTCTATGTCCTATTATAATATATATCTAGGCTTATCACAGTTATCACCTATATGTCCCTGTCTATGCCCTATTATAATATATCCAGGCTTATCACAGTTATAACCTATATGTCCCTATGTCCTATTATAATATATCTAGGCTTATCACAGTTATAACCTATATGTCCCTATGTCCTATTATAATATATCTAGGCTTATCACAGTTATCACCTATATGTCCCTATGTCCTATTATAATATATCTAGGCTTATCACAGTTATTACCTATATGTTCCTATGTCCTATTATAATATATCCAGGCTTATCACAGTTATCACCTATATGTCCCTATGTCCTATTATAATATATCTAGGCTTATCACAGTTATCACCTATATGTCTATGTCCTATTATACTATATCCAGGCTTATCACAGTTATCACCTATATGTCCCTGTCTATGTCCTATTATACTATATCCAGGCTTATCACAGTTATCACCTATATGTCCCTGTCTATGTCCTATTATACTATATCCAGGCTTATCACAGTTATCACCTATATGTCCCTGTCTATGTCCTATTATAATATATCCAGGCTTATCACAGTTATTACCTATATGTCCCTGTCTATGTCCTATTATAATATATCCAGGCTTATCACAGTTATTACCTATATGTCCTATTATAATATATCCAGGCTTATCACAGTTATCACCTATATGTCCCTGTCTATGTCCTATTATAATATATCCAGGCTTATCACAGTTATTACCTCTATGTCCTATTATAATATATCCAGGCTTATCACAGTTATTACCTATATGTCCCTGTCTATGTCCTATTATAATATATCCAGGCTTATCACAGTTATTACCTATATGTTCCTATGTCCTATTATAATATATCCAGGCTTATCACAGTTATCACCTATATGTCCCTGTCTATGTCCCAATTATAAATAAACCAGGCTTATCACAGTTATTACCTATATGTTCCTATGTCCTATTATAATATATCCAGGCTTATCACAGTTATCACCTATATGTCCCTGTCTATGTCCTATTATAATATATCCAGGCTTATCACAGTTATCACCTATATGTCCCTGTCTATGTCCTATTATACTATATCCAGGCTTATCACAGTTATTACCTATATGTCCCTGTCTATGTCCTATTATAATATATCCAGGCTTATCACAGTTATCACCTATATGTCCCTGTCTATGTCCTATTATAATATATCCAGGCTTATCACAGTTATCACCTATATGTCTATGTCCTATTATACTATATCCAGGCTTATCACAGTTATTCCCTATATGTCCTTGTCTATGTCCTATTATACTATATCCAGGCTTATCACAGTTATTACCTATATGTCCCTGTCTATGTCCTATTATACTATATCCAGGCTTATCACAGTTATTACCTATATGTCCCTGTCTATGTCCTATTATACTATATCCAGGCTTATCACAGTTATCACCTATATGTCCCTGTCTATGTCCTATTATAATATATCCAGGCTTATCACAGTTATTACCTATATGTCCCTATGTCCTATTATAATATATCTAGGCTTATCACAGTTATAACCTATATGTCCCTATGTCCTATTATAATATATCTAGGCTTATCACAGTTATAACCTATATGTCCCTGTCTATGCCCTATTATAATATATCCAGGCTTATCACAGTTATTACCTATATGTTCCTATGTCCTATTATAATATATCCAGGCTTATCACAGTTATCACCTATATGTCTATGTCCTATTATACATATCCAGGGTTATCAAAAGTTATCACCTATATGTTCCTGTCTATGTCCTATTATACTATATCCAGGCTTATCACAGTTATTACCTATATGTCCCTGTCTATGTCCTATTATAATATATCCAGGCTTATCACAGTTATCACCTATATGTCCCTGTCTATGTCCTATTATAATATATCCAGGCTTATCACAGTTATCACCTATATGTCCCTGTCTATGTCCTATTATAATATATCCAGGCTTATCACAGTTATCACCTATATGTCCCTATGTCCTATTATAATATATCTAGGCTTATCACAGTTATCACCTATATGTCCCTGTCTATGTCCTATTATAATATATCCAGGCTTATCACAGTTATCACCTATATGTCCCTGTCTATGCCCTATTATAATATATCCAGGCTTATCACAGTTATTACCTATATGTTCCTATGTCCTATTATAATATATCTAGGCTTATCACAGTTATCACCTATATGTCCCTATGTCCTATTATAATATATCTAGGCTTATCACAGTTATCACCTATATGTCCCTGTCTATGCCCTATTATAATATATCCAGGCTTATCACAGTTATTACCTATATGTTCCTATGTCCTATTATAATATATCCAGGCTTATCACAGTTATTACCTATATGTTCCTATGTCCTATTATAATATATCCAGGCTTATCACAGTTATCACCTATATGTCCCTGTCTATGTCCTATTATAATATATCCAGGCTTATCACAGTTATTACCTATATGTTCCTATGTCCTATTATAATATATCCAGGCTTATCACAGTTATCACCTATATGTCCCTGTTCATGTCCTATTATAATATATCCAGGCTTATCACAGTTATCACCTATATGTCCCTATGTCCTATTATAATATATCTAGGCTTATCACAGTTATAACCTATATGTCCCTATGTCCTATTATAATATATCCAGTCTTATCACAGTTATCACCTATATGTCCCTATGTCCTATTATAATATATCTAGGCTTATCACAGTTATCACCTATATGTCCCTGTTCTAGTCCCCTATTATACATATTCCAATGCTTATTCACAGTTATTACCTATATGTTCCTGTCTAAGCCCTATTATAATATATTCTAGGCTTATAGGTTATTAGCTTTGTTAGTTTATATCCTCTCATGATATATTTCAGGCTTATCACAGGTTCTTTACCTACATGTTCCTGTTTGTCGTGTTAGCTTCTAAGTAATAAATATGTACAAATATATTAAAGGTCAATATAGAGATCTCTTCCAAGATCTATTTATCCCCAGGACTGTATCCAGAAAAAGATGAAATCCTCTACGCCTAATGGAAAGAAGGTTTCTACATAGACATAGAAAGGGATTCTTTACTGTAAGAGCAGTTATACTGGTGGAACTTGTCTGCCAGAGGAACTCATTCCTCCCAAATGTCCCTATTTTTCAACCTTGTCCCTCTTCACTCTATAAATGTCCCTCTTTTTCATTTGGGAAATAGATTTGCATCAATAAACTATCGTTTGTATTAGAAAGTAAACTGATTTCATACCCCTCGCTAATATAGTTTTTAGATTAACTATTTACTTGTGAATCTTTCATCAATGGATACAATTGCAATCCTGAAAATGTCTCACTTTTTTATGGCCATCTTAAAAATTGGCTTGGTATAGAGGCGTGTCTTGGTGTGAATTCTAGTGTTATAGGTGTGGTAGAGTGTGTTCCCATGGTGTAGCTGATCATGGTGTTTGGGTGCAGAAAGAGGCCGAGGATCTGTGGTGTGATGTCATGTGTTTGGTGTGTGGATAGTAGGTCTAGCCAGTCTCCCTATGATGCATCGTATAGGGTGTGGTTAGAAGGGCGTCTTGTCTTGTCGTGATGTCATAATGTTTGGGGGGCGTGTTAGAAGCTAGTCTTGGTGTGATGTTCATGTGTTTGGGGGGCTGGTAGAGGCGTGTCATTCCGTGATGGTCACGTGTTTGGGGCGTTGGTTTGATGAGGCGTGTACTTTCCTGATGTCACGTGTGTTTGTGGGCGTGGTTAGAGGCGTGTACTTGGTATAATTTCATGTGTTTGGGCGTGTTGAGAGGCGTGGTCTTTCTGTGATGTCATGTGTATTTGGGTGGTGCATGGATAGAGGCGTGTCTTAACCCGAGAATAGCACTAAATTTGGGCTTTGTTAGAGGCGGGTCTTGTGATGATTTCATGTGATTATTGGGTGGCGGTTTAGAGAGGCGGTGAACTGTAGGTATGTCATGTCAAGTGTTTGGGTGGGGTTAGAGTCGTGGTCTTGGTGTGATGATCATGTGTTTGGCGGGGTTAAGAGTGTGTCTTGGTGTGTCCCCTTTGCAAACTCTAAAAGTTGTTGAGGTAGTGGAACTTGCCAATGTGAGTCAATAACATAGTACAAAAGGGTCTGATACATTTCAATAGTCATAAAAGAACAAGTTTAAAGTGACCAGGATTCTGGAGAAGGGTCTGGATACATTTCTAGATTGTAATAATAGAACAAGTGAAAGAGCGCCGGAAACTGGAGAAGGTCTAGCGAAACAATTTCTAGCTGTTTAAAAAATATAACAAGTTATAGTGACCCGGTGATTCTGGAGAAGGGTCAGGATACATTTTCTAGATGTAATACTATAGACCCATTAATAGTGACAACGGAGATTCTGGAGTAAGGTCACTGATTACATTTCTAGATGTAATAATAGAACAAGAATTTAGCTGAGTCGGGATTCCTGGAGAATGTGTATCTAGGCGAAACATTTCCTAGATGTAATAAATAGAACATATTATATTTGTCTGACCTAGGGAATCTTAGTAGAAGGTCTGGATACATTACTAGATGATAATAATAGAACAAGTTAAATGTGACCGGGGGATTCTTGAGATAAGGGACTGATACATTTACATAGAATGTATTATAAATAGAACACGTAATTAGTGACCCGCCGGGATTCTTGAGAAGGGTCTGGGATACATTTCTAGTCTGTATAATAAACGAACAATTATATTGACCGGTGATTCTGAGAAGGGTCATTGATACATTTCTAGATGTATGAATAGAACGAAGTTATAGTGACCGGATTCTGGATAAGGGTCTGGATACATTCTAGATGTAATAAATAGAACAAGTTTATGGATGAACCACCGGGGATTCTGGAGAAGGTCTAAGCGGATACATTTCTAATATGTAAGGTACAATAAACACGTGATATGACCCGGGATTCTGGAGAGATGGGTCATGGATACATTATCCTAGATGTAATAATAGAACAAGTTATCAGTGACCACGGTGTGATTACTGGAGAAGAAGTCTTGGATACATTTCCTATTCATAGAAGATAAAAATAGAACAGAGTTATAGTGACCGGGATTCTGGAGAAGAGTCTGGTATTAACATTTTCAATATGAAATAAATAGAACAAGGTTATAGTGACCGGGATTCTGGCGAAGGGTCTGGATACTTTTCAAGAAGTAATAATATAACACGTTTTTCTAGTGGACCGGAATCTGTGAGAAGGGTCCTGGCTACATATCTAGATGTATAATAGAACAAGTTTTAGTGACCGGGATTCTGGAGAAGTTCAGAAACATTTCAGATGTAATAATAGAAACAAGTTTAGAGAGTAGTGACCCGGGATTCTGGAGAATTGATCTGGATACATTACTTAGATGTAATAGCTATAACCAGTTTTAGTGACCGGAGATACTGGAGAAAAGGGATCTGGATACGATTTCTAGATGTCATAAGATAACAAGTAATATGAGGACTAGGAATTCTGGAAAGGGATCTGGATACATTTACTAGATGTAATAAAATAACAAAGTTATAGAGACCAGGATGTCTGGAGAAGGGGGTCGCGAATCCAGGATTTATTCCAATAGCTAGGACTAAGAGCGGTACACGCTCGAAACGCGTCAGCTGGACTCGTCTCTTTGCTGCCACCATGTGATTTGTTTTTAAGCGTATTGTGATTTTCTATAATGTTTCTGTGCCTCTGGTACTTGTGTGCTGACCATTGTGGGATCTTTGTGTACCCATATATTTGGATAGGAATGCATCTTGGGGCGAGGTACGTGCAGAGCTGTTTTCCCCCGGGGCACTATAAATATGGTATTATGGACAATGGTCGAACAAGCCGGCTACAGATGGATCTTTTTTGCATATTTATTTTCGATTGCCAGGATAGGGAGTCGGGAAGGAAGTTACCTTCCCGCAACAATGAGGACAAATGAAACTACCACCTCCTGGGGGATCTTTGCTATCCCTCTAGGATCACCACTGCGAAACACTATAGGCTGAGCATGGGTATGGACCGTCTTTGTGTTTTTTTTTGGCCTTACAAACTATGTAACGAGTGTAACACTTCTAGTTGTTTAAGTTTATTTACTGTTTACAAATCACACTCCGCCGGTGAAGTGTGCGTTGTAGTTTTGAGCCTTACAATGTCCCCTAAACCAGAACATGAGGGCCCTGGTAGAGTTCCATTAAGTTGCCCCAGGGCAGCCAGGAGGATCGGTACAATGTTCTAATGCAAACCCCCCTAACTCTGCTTGTAGCTTATTACTGGCTAGACTGTAAAGATTGGCAACATGGGTTGGGGGTGCAGGAGACCATATATTGGAGCTGCAGTCCTGTGATTTTGCTATAGCATTGACCACCAGTCCACCGGACCCCCCACTGTTGCAAGACTACAACTCTCATCATGTCTTGATGGCTGCTTTTAGGGCATGCTGGGAGTTGTAGTTTGGCAGTAGCTGGGCAGACACAGGTTTGGGGATCACTGCCCTATATCACATAGTGGTTGTGTACCACATACCTGGGATAGACTCCATAATCTCCTAATATTGCCCCATTATTGGTGTGGGGAGTAGTTGTGTGCAATAAATATGGTTGGACCACAAATAAGTAACAAAAAGCAAACTGGTCCCCATCCTTTAAGATATTTAAAACCCAGGCCGGCGTCTGGAGCTCATTGAGGATTTTGTCTAGCTGATGTAACTTAAAGGGAGTTTTTCCACAAAGAAAAATTATGATGGGAAGCATGCAAAATAAATAAATAAACATTTTCACCATTCAATTATTATTAAAAAATTTCTGCACCGTATTTTGTTTAAGCCTGCTCCTTTAGTGATCCACTGTTTACAGCTCGTCTCCAGGGGATCGACCAGGGCTGAGAGCGCCTCAGTCCTGGCCGGTCCAACATGCTCATGACAATCACGTCCATCCTCACAGGACAAGGCTACTGAGTGTTCAAACGCCCTGGGTGCTGTCATTCTACTTCCCCGTCCTCTATACTTCCTTAGTAATAGTCAATACAGTGCAAATAAATAAAAAAGAAACCTCAATAGGATGGTCTGTGCAATTGATAAAGAGAAGAAAAAAAAAATCCACGGGATTTGGATTTTTCCGTGCAGGGAATTCAGAAGACTCTTGGGTGTGAGGCAAAAAACTTTACCACTCAGCTACTCCACAATGCATTACATAAACAGAGCTGTATTTGACTAGAGAGAGGAAAAGTGCCTGTGAATGTATGCCAGCTGTGGATTCCACGATGATAATTCAAATCAAATACAAATCACACAAGCCGCCCTTCTGAGACACACAAGAGGCTGAAGATATGGATGCAGGAGGCAATAAATGAGATTCGAGGGCAAAACCCCTTAAAATATACTAGTGGGCCGGCGATCAAAGATTATCAGAAAGGGCCACCATATACCAGGGGCCATCTATAACACTGGTGTCTTATGTGACAGAAGAGCCCCCTCAGGCTCCCGGGCCGGTAATAACTGCTACCCCTGCACTTGCTATAGCTATGTCCCTAGGTTTGGCTCCCCTCGAAGCCATTGTCGCAGCACTTGGGCCAGTTCCCTCCAACCGCCTATGTTTGCGACAAATCACCTGTTCCCCTCTGTTAGGGCATAGTTTCACACAGAGTGAATCCTGTCGCAGTTTTTAGTTGCCGTGAGAGTACGACAACTCACAAAGGCCGGATGTGCTGCAAATTTTATTGTGGATTTTACTGCATTGAGATTATTAAGAAAAGGCAAAATCCTCAGGAAAGGTTTATCTGTAGATTTTAGTGCAAATTTTCTCTTTTCCCATTGAAGTCAATGTAGAAAAATCGGCAGTAAAATCCACCATAAACAATTTGCAGCATATTCACATAGGGAAAATCTGCACTAAAATCTACAGATAAAACTTTCCTGTGGAGTCTGCTTTCTCTGCAGGTGGATATGGATGCAGTCGGATGGTTGCAGATTTTGCTGTGGAAGACCCACAGTTATGGATTTTTGAAACTCCATGGATTCCCCCCCACCCCTCAATGACTGCAGTAAAATCCACATTATTTGTGGCGGATTTGCCGCTGTGGGTTTCACTGTGGATTCTCTGCCTGCAAATCTGAAAGGAAAAACCACTACATGTCCGTCCTGTGCGGTCAGATCATTGCAGGGGTGTCTTGTACAGGATCTCCCCATCCAATGGGGATGGGATTAGCTGAGGTTGGAGGGAAGAAGAATCTGTGGATTAGATACTTACATTCTGTTCCAAGTGTTGATTGTAGTTATTGGTGGATTATCTATTTGTACTGTGGGGTTGAGCCCATGCTAGAGGTGCAGAAAAGCAGAAGATTCACAAAAAAAAATGCTCCGTTAAAAGCATTGTTTTTACCGCCACTATATTTTAGTTAATACTCAACCTTTTCCCCCCCGGCTTTTGCAGTTCTTTTTGTTTATGTGCGGTACCACCCCCCGTAGATTTGAAAAGGTTTTGCACAAAGGCATTTAATGCCTGCTTTGTCCCAGCTTGCAGAGCGCTCAGTTTAGTCTCAAAAGGGGCGTTGTTACATTTATTTGAACTGCATATCATGTGACCCAGTGGGCTTGACATCACCATGCCTTTCCCCACTCTAGTCAAACAAAGGTCTGTTTACGTGAAGAGCTGTGAGTAGTTACAATGTAGCTGAGTGGTTATCACTTCTGCCTTCCAACATAGGGGTTCTAGGTTCAAATCCTTTCAGGGGCTGAATATGTGGATTTTTTTTTTTTTTAACATTGCACATACCTGATTGAGGTTGCCTTTTTTAATTACTGCATCTGTTTTTATGATTAAATGCTAAGACTACAGAGGACGGGTAGAAAGACTGAATCTGGGTAATGAACACTCTCGATCAGCAGTTAGTGTGTAGTGATTACTAAGAAGGAGTACGAGAGTATAGGAGTAGAATGACAGGCATCTGGGGATGAACACCGTCCTGACTCGCTCAGCAGTGAGTGTGTGGTGATACCTAAGTGAGTACAGAGGATTGGGAGTAAGAATGATAGCATTGGGGAATGAACACACGCTCAGCATGAGTGTGTGTTATTAACTAATGAGTAACATAGATGGGAGTAGAATGACTCGCATTTGGTATGAACAACTCTTCCTTCATCAGTGAGGTGTAGTGATTGTGATTACTAATCATTGAAGAGACTGACAAGAAGCTCACCGCCGTAGGGAGGAGAGGTGATGTCTGAGCATGTGTGGCCAGGACACACCTGCTTTAAAGGAGTTTTACCACCACAGATTTTGATGGCATATCGCTAGTATATGCCATCAAAGTCTGATAGATGAGGATCTGCACCGATCTTGGAAACGGGCCCCCGAAGATACAGAGGAGACTGACAAGCCGTCTGTGCTTGCGCCCCTACTCCTCTATTCTGAGTTTCCTGGGAGTCGAAGCAGAGCCGAACACACCGCTCGGCTGTATTTGGATCTCCCATATAACAGAATGGAGAGTCATGCGCATGAACGGTCGGATTCATTCTGTACTGTAACTTTCAGTGGCTTGTTCCCGAGATAGGTGCAGACCCACATCAGACTCATCCTATTGATATGCCATCAAAGTCTATTGTGGTAAAACCCCTTTAACAATGTAGTTCCTCACAAAGGAAACATTACTACAATGTGGACCAATGCTTGTCCCTGAATATGGCAGTACTGTAGTTCATGTCCATTACCTATTACACCACAAATTAGTGGAATAACCAACAGAACCCCTCAATGGAGGCCAATGCTAAGGTGGACTGAGCCATCCCTGCACCGAAAGGGCTGTCTGCTTGGGACTTTTTCCTAAGCGTATGTGTCCTTTTCTTAATTGTACTTGTCTCTTTTCTTAGGCTAAAGCAACAACTATTAAAGACGCGCTTTCCAAATGGGTAAGTGTCTGTTTTATCAGCTCAAAGCCGCTATAGGGCTCATTCCTACTTGCATATATTGAATCCATATTCGTTCCGTTTTCTTTGCTTCCTTCTCGAGGATTTCCTCATGTTTCTCACCGATCTGTTATTTTGGTCATTTTTAACCCATAGATGGGTTGAATTCGAACGAATATACCATTTTTTTGTATCATTTACATGTCTGTATTCATCCTGATTTTTTTCAGCATTTATTGATTCTGAGAATATCACTGTATGTTGAAACCAAAAATGGTAATTGATTCTGAAGCCCCAAAATGTCACCAACGTAATGGAAAATGAAGATGAAAGAAAATGAAGCAGTTAAATCGCGTCCTTCCATAAAACATCCGAAAGAACTGTGCTGGAAGGCTGAAATCACTTTCCTATAGATAGGACAGAGCGTCTTTGGTCATGTACTTTATACACAATAGACCTCATTTATAAAAACTGTCTAATGGTAAGACTGTCTTTATTGCCCCTAGCAGCCAATCTGAGCTCAGCTTTCAGTTTTTCAGAGCAGTATAAGTAATAAAAGCTGAACTCTGATTGGTTTTTTTGGACAACAAAAACAGTTTTGCTCTTAGACAGTTTTCAGAATTGAGGCCCAATGTACCAGAAAGAAAATGGTGCCCTCACCTGATGTCCAGAGGAGCCGCTCATCCTGGCACATGTAAGAGCAGTACAGGATATGTACTACTGCACCGCATTGTACTGTAGAGAGGCGCTATGGACCGCTAATCACTGCATGCACCTCAGCAATACATGTAAGAGCTATACAGGATATGTAGCACTGTACTGTAGAGGCGCTACTAGAACCCCCAACACTGTCATGTACCATCACAGAATACATGTAAAAGCAGCTACAGGATTCATGTAGTACCCTGCACTGTACTTAAGAGGCGCTACTAGACCGCCCAATCCACAGCAATTGTACCCACTAATACATGTACTAGCAGTACAGGACATGTAGTACCACACTGTACTTGAGAGATTCGCTACTTAGCCCCCCAAATCACTGCATTACCTTCATAATCCAATAAGAGCAAGAACAGGACAATGTAGTACCGCAATGTACTGTAGAGAGGCCAAACTAGACCCCCAATCAACGTATGAGCACCTCACTAATACAAGTACAGCAGTACAGGACATGTATATACCGCACTGTACTGTAGAGGTCGCTACTAGTACCACCAATGGACTGCATGCACCTCACTAATACATGTACGAGCAGTACAGGACATGTAGTACCGGCACTGTACTGTAGGAGAGGCCTACTAACCCCCAATCACTGTGGATGGACCTCACTAATACAGGTACAGAGCAGTACAGGACATGTAATAACCACACTGTAACTGTAGTAGAAGGCCTACTAAACCCCAATCAACTGCATGCACCTCACTAAAAATGTAAGAGCAGTACAGGACATTTAGTACCACACCGTACTGTAGAAGGCGCTATGTACCGCTAATCACTGCATGGCACCTCACCAATACATGTAAGAGCAGTACATGACCATGAGTCCAGTAATTTTAGAGAGGCGCTACAAGATCCACTGTATGGCACCTCACTGATACCTGGTAAGAGCAACGTACAGGCATGTAGTACCAGGCACAGTACTGTAGATAGGCGCTCAAGGACCCCAAATCACTGCATGACCTCACAAATACTGTAAGAGCAGTTACATGAACATGTCTATTACCACACTGTACTGTAGAGAGGCGCTACTAGACCTCCAATCAACTGCATAGTAAACGCTCGTAATACAGTAAGAGCATTCAGGACATTTATTAGATCCCACACTGTACCGTAGAGAGGCGTGCATCACTAGCACCAACCAATCCCTGCAATGCCCCTCACTAATACATGCTAAGAAGTCAGTGACAGGACAATGTTATACACACACGTATGTACTGTAGGATGCGCTAAAGACCGCCAACCACGCATGCGACCTCACTAATCACATGTAAGAGCAGTAACAGACATGTAGTACCTACGACTGTACTGTAGGGAGGCGCTATAGACCGCCAATCACCTGCATGCCCCTCACAAATAATGTAGCGAGCAGTACAGACATGGATAGTACCGCACTGTACTGTAGAGAGAGCGCTACTAAACCACCAATCACTGTAATGCACCACTATTTACATTTAAGAGCAGCTACAAGCATGTAGTACCGCACTGAACTGTAGATAGTCGCTATAACCCCCAATCACTGCATGCACCATCACTAATACATGTAAGAGGCAGTACACAATGTAGTACCAGCACTGTACAGTTATAGAGGCACTAAGGACCTGCCAATTCACTGCATGCCCCTCACTAATACATGTAAGAGCAGGTACAGGAACATGTAGTACCCCGCACTGTAACTGTAGGGAAGGCGCTATAGACCGCCAATCACTGCATACCACCTCACTGACATACAATACACATCAAATCCATTAATCCCCAATTTGCCCCAGCTCCGCAGTGCTTGACATTGAATGGTTAATGTGGTTTCAAGATGCAATGTCCCAGTAAGACCATATGATCGGCAATAATATTGTGACTTGAAGGTCCACTGTATTAAAAAAAATATAGTTAAATGTTCCGCAAAAATTGAAATAAATACTGATATTAACACAGACAATCTACAACAAAATACAGAACAAAAGCTGATGCAGTGTGGAACCAAAACCGAACATTGGTACAAAAAAAACCCAATGCCACCCATATGTAAAAACATTTTTTCATACCTAAGCTTAAAATGGGGCCCAAAAAGGGGTTTACAAAGTGATGTGAATAGTGAATCTAATAAAGTCGACAAGTAGACACTTATAGGCTCCCAAAAACAAAGCAATAAAAAGACATTTGGCCTGACGGGTTCACCAGTAAAATACCGAAATCCACCAGGAAGTGCCAGAATGAAAAACCTTTCTTTGAAATCCGGGGCTAAAATCCACCCTTATAAACCTGATTTTATAAAAATTTCCATCAACAGGGGGGAGGTTGTTAGCACGTGGCCGGGATGCACACTTTTCGAAATTAAAATTGTCGGTTTTATTATGAATAAATAATTTTTTGGTTCCCAAATTAAGGGGGTCGGTGCCGTTTTCAGACAATAGTTTTTATCTGCACTGGACATAAATGCGAATACAGTATTCAGCTCCACTGAGACAGATGCGATGCAGATATATGTAGGGGTCTATGTGCCATAGATTACATTGATTTAGTTAGATTTTAAAAAGATAATGAGTTTTTGCTATTTAGGGCTGGGGGTTTATATGTTTCATTTTTTTATTTGTGTCCAGATGATGATGGGTGCAAAAAAAAAAACAATTTAAAGGGTGGAAAACAGTCAAAGAGGACATAAGAATTTTTTGGAAAAGAGTTTCTGCTACTATGAAATGTATGAAAAAACTTGAGGTTCTTAGTGTACATTTTTGATCAAAACTGTAAAAGCCCACCTGCTGCGGCAAGGTGACACCAATTCAGGTGGGAACCTACACTATATGCTACCTCTCTTGGTGTCTGTTCAGACCTCCACATTTCAGAGTTAGAAGGCTCCAACTGCAAACCTGATGTGCTGACCACATTTTGTTTTTTGACTGTTTGGGGAGGTGGCTAGTCCCCCGTTTGGTTTATGCTCTCCGCCCGCCTACACAGGCTTTTTAATCAGATAAGGTTTGCAGTTGGACCCTTCTAACCCTGAAATGTGGAGGTCTGAACAGACACCAAGAGAGGTAGCATGTAGCGTAGGTTCCCACCTGAATTGGCGTCGCCTTGCCGTGGTCGGTGGGCTTTTACAGTTTTGATCAAAAATGTACACTGAGAACCTCAAGTTTTTTTTATATATTTCATAGTAGCAGAAACTCTTTTCCAAAAAATTCTTATGTCCTCTTTGACTGTTTTTAGTACCTTATTGTGTTGTTTTTGCATCATCATCATCTGGACACAAATAAAAAAAATGATCAAAAATGTACACTGAGAACCTCAAGTTTTTTTTATATATTTCATAGTAGCAGAAATGCTGTTCCCAAAAATTCTAATGTCCTCTTTGACCGTTTTTTAGTGCCTTAGAGTGCTGCTAATGTTGTATTCTTTTTGCATAGCTTTTGACTGCCACAACTTTGTGCACCTATACGTTCAAAACGGATGTGCTGACCAGATTTTGTTTTCTGATAATGACACAGTGAAAAACTCCTGACCATATATGTTTAATGGTAGTGGCATATTTCACCCATATGTTATAATGGCACGTTCCTAAAAAATACACTGTGAGCTTTTTTCTTACATTTTAAGTTAATGCATGCTAATCTACACTCTTGGCCTCCATTTGGATAATGAAATCTTATGGAGATGTTTAGTGTTGGGCACTAGGCTAAATATAGGTAAGACACTGTCTAAACCCAGCTTTAGTAAGAGAGAAATTGACTTGTTAATGTTGTTTCACATAAGGGTATGTTCACACAGCTTAATTGCGGGGCGTACAGTACGCCCCGCAATTGCGCCGGGTCTTCAGGAGTCGTGCTGATCGGCGTGACGAAGGGGGGCCGGCAGACCACTGGCCCCATAGACTGTCATTACTCGCGGAGTGAATAAAAGACATGTTAATGATCTTCCCGGGCATATAATACGATCACATTGTACGCCCAGGGAGAGGAGGCGTAATCCATAGTTCTCTATGAGAACTGTAGATTGCCGTAATGACTGGGGCGCATTTCACTCGTATTAGAGCACAATACGCTCACAATATGTGGCAAAATGTGCCCCAAAATAAGCTGTGTGAACTTACCCTAACAGATTCTGAAGGGGTTGTCTGGTTCATTTTGTTCTAAGGTAATTAGGCAGATTGTGGACCTAAATAGTCTCTATAGACGTCATTGAACTGATAAGTATTTTTCACATTTTTAATATTATTATTTCTATGGCCTAAGGTGGTTTTCTCACTGATTTAGCTTTTAACATGTAGGGAACGGTAAAAAAAAGACTTTCTAAATACTTTGGTCTTTGTATATTGCCTTGGTCAGGAGATAGGAGATTTTACCTGCTCTGAGTGCACACAAGTTTCTCAGGTTACCATCCATATCTCTCTTTCATTATTAGAGAGCAGAGAGTGACAACAATATGGTTGGCGCTCACTCTTTATCTCTAACAAGTTGAGCTTTTGTTTAATAGATAAGCAATTGTTATCATTCCTTAGAGCACTTGTAGCTTTGTTTACACAGAGTAAATCTCCTGCACTAATGTTTCGGCTAGTCATAGAGGTGCTAAATATGGTAATCACTGCTATAGAACTACCCACAGCCTTACGAGGCAGAGTGGTTAAAAAGCTGCCTGTGGCTCCGTGAAACCCTTTTCAGTAATGACATTGTGTTTGGGATGTCATCCCTTGCAACTAATTATCTGCTGGGCATGCACGCTAGAAAGCAGGCTGTAGCTGCCCACCGCCCTCCCCGAGTGCAGTGTCACACTTTGTATGGTGTGATATTTCGTTCAGGGCGGGCGTTGGGAACTACAGTAAAGAAGTTCCAGCCAGCCTGGTGACTAGTGCGTATGCCCAGCAGATTATTATTCACTGGGCATGTTTGCTAGTCAAGAGGCCGTAGCTTCTATAGTGTAGCTACCACCCGACTGGAACATCATCACGAATAAGAATAAGAACAATATGGGCCACATGTATGAAATGGTTTTGGTCTAAAACTCACTTTTTCCCCTATGGGGAAAAAAGGGAGTTTTAGACCAAAACCGTTTCATACATGTGGCCCATAGAAATTCAATAAAGTCTATTAAGACTGTTTAGGCCATAACGAGCCTAATTAACAAAAAAAAATGACCTACACAATCCTTTTATTGAGGAATTCAACGTAGATTCTGCATCGGATTCTACACTTAAAATCCCCTGCAGAAATGCAAGATCTCGCTTGGTATTTCTGCCAAGGATTACATGGCAGATTTTTCGGATAGCAAACGTTCAATGTCTGTACATATCCTTACTCTTTACTTTCAGGAATGAACAGATAGTGACTACTGGTTCCTTAAAGAAGTACATATGACTTGTATTATCTTTACCATCATTATTATCCAATTTTCCTCTAATTAGGAAGAAAAGACGGGACAGAAAGCGGCAGATGCCAAAGAAGTGAAGCTGTACGCACAGATCCCACCCATTGAGAAGATGGATGCATCCCTCTCCACACTAGTCAACTGCGAGTAAGTATCACAGTGGGACTGACACTGTTCAGGATATGCGGTTTTTGTGTCCTTCACATGTGCCCCTTACTTAGGTCATTGGATGGTGTAATGTGTCGGAGTCTGATTGCCATGCTGCCAATCTCTGGAGTGCTGACCGTGGGCAGGATCGCTTTGTGTTATGCGCCATCACTGTAGCTTTGCACCAGAGGACTATTCTTTGTGCAGCTTATGGGGCCACATGGGCAGAGCAGGAGATTGCTTGCTGTGAGCACTTAGGAGAAAGGCAGAGCGGGTCCCTCGGGGGATCGGCCAGCACTCTAGTCTAAGGGCTTGTTCACACAGCGTTTTTGGATCCGTGTTGGATCTGAAAATCGCATCCAAAAACACGTTGGCGATTGGACCCTAAACGGATCCAACATGCAGCTGCGTGTTTTGATGCATGTTGGATGCAGTAGGATCGAACCCTATAGTTTAAAATAGGGCTCCTGCTGCGTCTTTTGGACCAAGAATTGACATGTCAATTCTTGGAACGGATCTGAAAGACGCAATAAGACACCGGCGATCACTCGTGTGAACGCCAATGGGTGTTTCATATTAAAAGTAATGTAAATCACATTGCTATGTATTAGATGCCTGTTTGAGTCCAACAGACGGATCCAAACACGCATCTAAAAGCGTATGTTCACACGGTGTGAACATACCCTAAGGGTAAGTTCACACGGCTTATTTCGCCGCGTATTTGCCGACGGATTGACGATCCTCAATCCGTCGGCAAATCCGTCCGAAATAAGTCACAGCCTATTTTCTATTGATTTCATTAGAAAATACGGCTCGTCGTTAACACGACGCGTAATTCCGTGCCGGATTGCCGCCGCGGGTTGACGACGGCAATCCGGGCGGTAAAAAAATTCACATGTCAATTATTTACGGACGGATTCACCACCTACAATGATTGGAGATGGTGAATCCGTCGGGAAATCAGTTACAAATACTTCCCACACTTAGTGGCACGTATTTGCCACTGATTTTCAACTGATTTCAGAACGTATTTACATCGGAAATCCGTTGTAAATACGTTCTGAAATAAGCCGTGTGAACGAGGCCTAAGGGTAAGTTCACACGGCTTATTTTGGGGCGCATTTTGCCACGTATTGCGAGCATACTGCGCTCTAATACGAGCGAAATGAGCCCCAATCATTACGGTAATCCACAGTTCTCATAGAGAACTATGGATTATGCCTCCTCCGCCTGCTCGCACAATATGATTGTATTGTACGAGCGGGTAGATAATTGACATGTCATTTATTCACAGTGCTTTCGCTCCGCGAGCAATGCTGGTCTATGGGGCCGGCGGGCTGCCACAAGCCCTCCCCCCCCCCCTCGCGTTGCGGAAGTACTCGATGGTCAGCGTGACTCCCGAAGACCCGACGTAATTGCGCCCCGCAATTAAGCCGTGTGAACATACCCTAAGGGTGAGTTCTCACGAAGGCTGTCAGTGCTGGAAAAGTGTTGTTTCCTCGTTAAAAATTCCTCGCAAGCGTTATTAGACGTATAGTTAAGAGTTGCCTTCATTGTGAGGATTGTGGTGGGTCTTGACAGTTCAACCTTCAAGGGGTTTTCCATTTTTACAAAGAGCTTGGTAGCTGGTCATATAGGTTTTAAAATAAAAAACCCTTTTAAACTCCCTCCGTTCCAGCGCTGCACCCGCTAATGAGGTCATGATTAGTGGTCACGTGACCACTGCAGGGTCACAGGAGGGGACCGCCGCAGGGTCATGTGAACAATAAACGTCACGTCATAGGCCGGGAACGCTGGAACGGAGCAAGTTTCAAAGGGTCAGTTTCTTTCTTTAAAAAAAAAACAAAACAAAAACCACCCTGTCGACGAGCTGATGAGTTTTTTCTATCAATAGTAAACCCTTTTAACTAGTGCAAAAGAGAAGGCATATTCTGCCTGGGTGCCATCACGTCCTTGTGTATGTTCCAGCATTGGTCTTGATGTGCAGCTCACACACATCTAGCACTTCTTATCTTAGCAGCATCCTAATTATTGCTTCTTTTCTTAGGAAATTATCACTCTCCACCAACTGCATTGAGAAAATAGCGAATCTGAATGGTCTGAGTAAGTGCACAGTATTTTTCTCTCTGGTGTGAATTATTTGTAGGTTGTATCCCTGTAAGTAAAATATCCAATATTGAAAATAATTTATTGAAGGGATAATGAAATCTAATTATCTGAAGTACAATGCATGAGCTGCAGCAGGAACGTGTTGTGACTTTATGAATATTTGTAGTGAGTTAAATAATGTATGATAAGTGCTGAGAAGAGGAACACCAATTATAGCACTTATAAGAAGAAATGTTTGCCTGTGCTCTATGAGCAATGTGATCAGGGATTTCTGAGGACATCTGTATGCAAGGCCGGGACGAAGGGTAGGCAAAGCTAGGCGACCGCTTAGGGCACTGCTTCATCCTAGGCAGGATGGGAGTGCAGAGAGACAGGGAGTGGACTATATTATCCATTGGGGGCGCTATGTGCCTTATTTGCTTAGGGCACCAGAATACCTTGTCCCAGTCCTGTCTGTATGATACTGAGCCAAAGCAATCTAATATGGAGTCTTTTCCATCTTTTCAGACCTGTATTCTGTTCATAGTGTACAGCAGGGGTATCGGACTTCTTTACACCAAGGGCCACATCAGCATTATGGTTTGTCTTAGGCAATGTTCACACGGATTATTTTGGGATGGATTTCGTTCCGTATTTCGCGCTGTACTGCGCGAATTACGGCTAAAATCCGTCCCAATCATTACGGTAATCCACAGTTCTCATAGAGCAGGGAGAAAGTGACATGTCAATTATTCACAGCGGTATACGTGCAGTTGATAATGAATGTCTATGGGGCCGGCCCCCCCGCTGCTAAGCACACTGCGTAATTGCGGGCGAAATCCGTCCCGCAATTACGCCGTGAATAAGCCGGTGCTTGGGTAGGGCTGTCTGAGCTATGCTTTCATTGATCAGAGTGTTGTAGGCATGCGCACTGGAGATTAAAATCCAAAATGGCGCCAGCTCCCGGTCCTGGTGCCACTGCCTCTGCCTTTCGAAAGAGATGGCTTTTTGAGGTTTCAGTGGTGAGGGAGAGTCTTGTTAGATTAGGGTACCGAGCTCAGATGGTTTGCTGTCCTATGTATGGATCATTTAATTTGACTTTCGTATTGTTCTGCTGCTTTTTGTAACTTTTTGTGCCTTAAATTGTTACCTGTAATCAGTGTTTCTTGCCATTGGGCTAGAACTTATTTCTGTGTCATGATCTACCTGGCGGTATTTGCTTGTATGAATTTATCTGGTGGAGGGATATAGATTACTGCTGCTTTGGGCTTTTGTTCTGCTGATACTTCCATTTCTTCAGGGCTGGGGTAGGTGACTGCCTAGGGCACCACCTCATGCCCGATAGGAAGGGGGTGCAAAGAGGTATTGAGCAGGCGCACAGACACCTTCAGCAGCTGGGACCAGAGATAACTCCAGTTTTGACTATTTAGCTATTTAGATGCAGTGCACAATGCAATTACAGTTACGCAGGAGGGGGTCCCTCTCCTGATTGTTCCTCTTGCGATGCAATTATGGGGTGCTGACCGATTTTCATGGCAGCTGGAGCCCCTATGAAGATCCCCAGGCTAGCCATCTTACTGCTTCTATTAGACCCTGCCAGAGTGTAATAGGAGAGCTGTAATTGAATGCTCTTCTGCAGCATATTATCCCTCTTTGCCCAGGGCACCAATTACCTTGTCCTGGCTCTGTACTTCTTTCTATATTGAATGTTGTATATTATACTTACTGATCCAAAGCAGGATGGAAAAAACAATTCCCAGCTAGCTGAAGATAAGCCACAATGCTGTACAGTGGAGGTCGCCCATGTGCAAAATACTGGTAAACATCCATTCACATGCCTACTAGTCAGATGTGCTTGTGTGGGGGGTTGGGGTGCTCAGTATGAACATTGCCAACTCAATGGGGTGGAGCTTAGGAAAACCCCCACGCAAAATGGCTGCTCCTTGGAGGAATGAGGGCGAATGATCATGGGCGAGGTGTAGGTGTTTATAGGTGGGTTGTAGGCATTCATGGGAACAGGGCTGAAAACCTTCTTGAATACTAAGAAGATGATTGTCAAGTATACATTGCACACAGATGAGGCTTCTATAGTACTCTACTCATATGGTAGAATGCAGTGCACCATGCTAACTTACAGCTTATTGGTCACACCCATACATGATCCAGCATGTTGCCTACCACCTTCTACGTGCACCACACCAAGTACTGACCACTATCCTTCCCCAACATCACAAGACCAGACTGCAGCCTTCAAAATTCTATACAGAAGGTATAATTTGATATTTTGCCTGAAATATGCAGCCCACACTGTGTCTTCATTGTCCTGTGAGCCAGGATTGATCTTGTATAAAGCCTTAAGGGGGATCTTTCGCTTCTTTAGTTCGGCTGATTCATACTGCTCTCAACTTCTCAACTCTAGAAATGCAGGGGCGTTTCTTCCCCTCCCAGCTGGGTGACATCATCCCCCCTTCACTGTTCATGCTGGCTCCCGAGACCTCCCCCCCCCCCCATCTCTGAGTCCACATGTCACTGTGTCTCTCTCTATCAGTCTTATTTTGTAAGAGCTGTATACATACCACAGGCTGCATTCAATCTAGACTGAGCACTGATCTCTTCTCCTTTCACAGCTGGAGATTTGTTAGAGTTGAATCCAGCTTTCTATGAACGGCACAGATCTCCCTTCTATGCAGGAGAGTCAGGCAGGGATCGACACAGAATTGTGCTGTTTCCTGATTGTAGAAGCCCTGCACTGTTATTCTGTTTCTTCTGGCTGTGTAGAGTGAAAATGTGCCAGTCCCTTACTTTGAGTGAGAGGCAGGAATGCAAGTTCTGTGAATACTGCGACCAGGGGCCGAACAGAATGTAAATGAGCTCTCAGCTAGTGAAATGCAAGGAGGAGGGATCCGGAGGGATCCGGCCAGGGGATATCAGTGTAAACAGAAACAGAAGATAAGGAAAACTGTGATAACAAGACAGCTTTGCTAATGACATCTTATTGCAAAGTTACTTGTTTTCACTGTCCCCTTATTCTGAAGGCCATTTAATGAAATGATAAAACCCCTTTGATAGTGTGATAAAACATATACTGTATGACAGGTAAACTGTACAATAATCCAGTAATTAATACTCAGTTAAACTTATAAGATGTAATTTGTTGGTGGCATAAGATCACTGTATGGAAATGTAAAACTAGACAATGCAGTAAAGGTCTAAAATAAAATGTCTCCCATTATTATTGATCACGTCCGTACTGCGCAGGTAATAGCTGCTATTCATACTTGTTCTTTGTAAAAGCACAAAAGTGGAAAATTGGCAGTAGCCTTAATTGTTGACTAAAATCAGATGTCTGAAGGGCATTCCATTTAGAGAGCAGCTTTTATTTGAAGGAGATCTTTACAAGGAGATTTAAAAGTATCTGCATGTAGAGAATGTTGGGGCTAATCTACATTGCAAATTTCATCAAATTTGACGGGAAAAATAACCCTGCAGAACAGAACCTGACAGACCACATCATAATAGATTCCAAAATGGAGTTATACACATAGTACCAGGTGTGTTCACTTCAGATCTCTGGGAGAGAGAGATCCATATTCCACAAAATGGTAACCATGTAAAGCTTGTTTTTTCTTCCCTGGCTGAGGACAGCACAAGGACAGCACAAGCCAGTGTCAGACCTGCTGTTTCCAGCGCTGTGCCCCTTATTCTGTAAGATGCTGGAGTTTTAGAGCATTTACCCCTCAAATCTTATTCATGAGCAGGTGTTAGCCCCGCCCACCAAAGGCTAGCCCCGCCCACTGGCAGTAATTCACATGTTTCTACCTATTCAAAGTAAGGGCATGTTCACACAGCGTTTTTGGACGAGGTTTTCGGAGCGTTTCCTCGCCCAAAAACCTCGTCCAAAACGCCCCCAGTTCATTTCATTGATTCCTATGTAAAACCTCGTTGTAGTTCACACACGACGAGGTTTTTACTCGCTTCTTTGGAAGCAATGAAAAAGAAGTGTCATGTCAATTCTTGAAGCGCGTTTTAGGCGCGGTTTTCGCCGCGGTTTTTGTCCTGGCTATTCATTTGTATGGGTGAAAACCTTGTCGAAAACCTGATGAAAGCCTCGTTAAAAAACTTGTCTGAAGAAGCGTGTTTCAGGCGAGGTTTTGATGTGGTTTGGACGAGGTTTTGGGTGAGGAAACGCTCTGAAAACCTCGTCCAAAAACGCTGTGTGAACAAGGCCTAATAGGTTTATCAGTTGATTTGGGCGGGGCTAGCCTCTGGTGGGCGGGGCATGAAAAACCTGACTCTTTAAATGACTCTTTCCTGACTGAAAACTGCAGATTTGAGCACTAAATACTTGAAAACTCCAGCATCTTACAGAATAAAGGGCACAGCGCTGGAAACAGCAGGTCTGACACCAGCTTGTGCTGCCCTCAGCAAGGGGGGGCATAACCTATGTGACAGGTTCTCTTTAAATGACTATGTCCTTGCATATAGAGGCTGTATATTGATCTCTCTGTATTTTGTAGTAAGTTAGGTTAAGCTCATAATCCATACAGTAGGTTGCAAAAGTATTTATACCCTTTGCACTGTTCCTTATTTTTAAACATTGCAGCCACATACTTAAAGGGGTTGTCTCACTAAAAGGATTGCTTTTTATGTTAAAGATCTTGCAAAAACAAGTCACTTTGCAATATGTGTTCATTAACAGTGTCCTACCTATTCTGAGATATCCCCTCTTGTATGGGCTGCATCAGCTCCTCAGGTCATTATAGCTACAGACCTGTTTGATCTATCCTGATAGGCTCAGCACTGGTTGCTATAGCTACAGACCTGGCTTCTACTGCAGCCTAGTAGAAGCCAGTAAACACGCCCCTGAATTCAAAGTGAAACCAAGAAAACAGGACTGAGGTATGATGAATTAATATAGTGAGACAACCCCTTTAAATGTATTTTATTGATATTCTATGTGATCAAGCAACACAAGTATCAAGTATTTGTGCTTTTCCAATTTTTTGCAAATTAAAAAACTGAAAAGTGTTGTGTGAATATGTATTCAGCCCCCTATCATCAGATACCTCTAAATAAAATCCAGTGTGACCAGAGTACTTCTGTATGTCATTTATTCTCAGTATAACTACAGCTGTTTTGTGAAGGCCTCAGAGGCTTATTAGAGAACATAAGCGAACAAACCACATCATGAGAACCATGGAACACACAAGACGGCTCAGTGATAAAGTGTGTCAAAGTGTATTGAAGTGTTAGGTTTTTTAAAACAAAAATATCCCAAGCTATGAACATCTAACAGAGCACTGTTCAATCCATAATAAATAGGAGTATGGCACAACTGCTAACCTACCAAGACATGGCCATGCACCTAAACTGACAGCCAAGTAGAGGACTAATTAGAATTGCAGCTAAGAGGCCCAGGGTCACTCTAGAGGAGCTGCAGAGAACCACAGCTCAGGTGGGAGACTCTGTCCACAGGACAACTATGAGGTGCGTACTGTAATGTTTTTTTTGGAGTAATGACTTCTTGCTGGCAGAGTGGACTTTCAGCCTATGGTGATACAGTACTTGTTTCATTGTGGATAATGACACGATCTTACCAGCTTCCGCCAGCATCTTTTGCTTTTGCTCTTGGGTTGATATGCACATGTCGGACCAAAGCACGTTTATCTCTGAGACACAGAACTCATGTCCTTCCTGAGCAGTATGATGCCCGGACATTCCCCTCTTGTTTGTACTTGCGTATAATTGTTTGTACAGATGAACTCGAATGTACAGCGCCCTGGAATCAATGGCGCTCTAAAATAAATAATAATAATAATGAATGAGGCACCTTGAGGTATCTGGAAATTGCACCCAAGGATGAACCAGACTTGTGCAAGTCCACGATTCTCTTCCTGATATCTTGGCTGATTTCTCTAGCCTTTCCCATGATGTTACACACAGAAGCAGTGTGTTTCTGGTGTGCAATAAAATACATCTGCAGATGTGCCTCTAATTAAATCAGATGTTCCAAATACATGATCTCATCATATGGGCTGTCCCAAATTGTTTAAAGGCCTAAAAATCCTAGTGTATGTAAACTTTTGACTTTTCAGAAAATAATAAAAATGTCTTAAGATTTTTCTCTCTCTCTCATTATTCTGGCATTTGGCAAATATAAATAATTTTGGTTCCTAATTGAACTAAAACGGGGAAGGTTTATTATGAGTTCATCTCGGAGAGTGAGAAAAACCTGCAGATGGGGCTTTTTATATAGTGTATGGAAACTTCTGGTTTCAATTGTATGCACCAAACGCTTTTCAGTTTTTTTAATTTGCAAAAATTTGGAACAGCACGTATCACTTTCTTTACACTTCACAAATACCTGCTACTTTGTGTTGCTTTATCACATAGAATAGCAATAAAATACAGTTAAGTTTGTGGCTGTAACATTTAAAAATGGGGAACAGTTAAAGCATTTAAAAAAGACTTTTATGAAGAATTTGTCCGTCATTGTGGTCTTATTATTTTCCGCGTCTACCCTGTCTACCATTATTATTCTCCTAATTCGTTTCCCCCCCCTGGGAGATGTGCTTTTTTTAACATGGCTTGGATACACGTTTTTGCCACTACAAGTCTATGTACCCTTTGATTTTTCCCAAAATTTTGAGTTTTCCTTCCCCCCAAAACTGCTCCGGGATGTAGTGGAAAACAATACTCAGGGGGTCTCTCGGCACCTCTATACCCCAAACTTCTCTTAGACCCTGCAGAATGTTGTTCCAATGCTCCTTCAACTTTGGGCATTTCCAAATGCCGTGTAGTAAATCTTTTTTATTTATTTGCATTTAGGATTTTCCCTTCAGATAATGTGGGTAGGTTCCTATATGGAGATCATAAGCATATTGGCCTTGTGGGCTAAGCGAATTTCTTCCCCCCCAGTTTTCATTAAAGGGGTTGTTCCTAAAGGGTTTTATTTTTATTTAAAAGTCTTGAAAAAAACAGCAAAGTATAAAGGAAAACTTTTGGCTCACTCCTCTTGCTCCTTATCCCATTCTTTGTATTCGAGCTTGCCCCTGGACATTTTCCCCTGGTCCACGCGGCTCAGCGGAAATAACGTCACAAACAGAATGGCAGCGACCCCAGCTATGCAGCAAGACATAAGTTTCCCGGATCCGGGTGAGTGAATGCAAATAAACTTTTTCCGGTGAAATTTCGGCAGTAGTAAAAGTAGGCAAAAAATAGAAAAACCTTGTAAAACGCGTTTCGAGGTGCAGGCTCTTGATCACGAATAAAACAAGGGGGTATATTCCCAGGTTTAAAAACCAAATTACCCAAATAAACTGATAAAAAATTGTTACTTCACTTCCTGGCGGGCTATGGTAATTTCTTAAAGAGGCAGAAGATCCTAAGGATAATGTTAATTTATAAAATAGATCTGTTCTTTAATTTAGACCTTGGGGAAATCTTGTCCCCGGTTCAGTATCCAAAAATGCTTCTCTTATTACTTTACCTCCCCAAAATCTCCCCCACGGTATGGTTTATAACCTTTTCAATAGCTTTAAAATATAGGCTAGAGAAATCTCCATCTGGGTTTCAAAAAATGTTTGGGGCCCCTGATACCTTGTTTTGTTTTTCCTAATGCTTTTTCAGGGTTCTGCCCCCTATTTTTTTTATTTTTCTAGTTGTACAGCCAACATTTTTTTATAACTGTGTTTTCCCCCACATAGATAAATGATGACTACGCAGTTAAGGAACCTTAAGTTTTTTGTATTCTTGCTTTCCCTTCGTTTTTTTAATTTGTAGTTTTTTTTGGTTTTCGAAGAATTGAAACGATTGCCTCCACGGGGTAAAAATTTTTTGGTATCAGCCACGTATCTTGTGATATTTTTTGTGTAGGGCAGTAGGAGAAATTATGGAGCCTAGTTTTTTGCTCCTTTTGGGGCCACATTTAACACCTTGCTTTTATCTGACAAAACTGGTTGTCGAAGTGTTTGGTTTCCTTAGAAACACCCTTTTTAAAATTTCTTTTAAATTTTCTACTTTTTTGGTAAAAATCAAGTGTATCACCGTTTTGGGTTTTATTGTTTCCTTTGCTTTTTGTTTTTTTGTTTGGTGTGTTGTTAACCCAATAATTCTGTTGTGTTTTTCCTTTGTTTTTTGCTTTTGAAAGACTGATTCTGTATAGCCTCTCTGTTTTAATCTATGGCCACCTTTTTTGATTTGTTCTGAAAATCTCTATCGGTGTGCACCTCTTTTGACCCTGACATATTCCCCATGGGGATAGCTCCCCTTGTGTGGAAAGTGAAAGCTTTCTGCCTAAAAATAGGTTCCCCAAATTTGGGGTTTTCCTTGAGGGTATAATATTTTTTCAGATACAGTATCGCCTATTAGGAATATCAAAAAAATGGCATTTCTACCGTTCAATTTCCATAAATTTTGGGTTTAAAAACTGTTTTGGTTGTGTATTAAAAAGGAAACCCGGGGTATGGAGCCACATCAGCCCCCAAATGACCAAGGGTCTCGAGTAGCGTCCATACCAAGTTATACTCCCCAAAGGGGTTAGAAATCTGTATATATGGGGTGCTCCACCGGGCCATTAGGTGTTCGAAAGGATGGAGATGGGTAGCCCCAAAAGGGGCTCCGTAAGTTGTAAATAATAACTGTCTTAAACTTGAAGTAGTTATTTTTTTAACAAGTACCTACAGATACAGATGAATTCCTGTAGACCGGGATTTACCCACTTTGATGTTGAAGAAAAATGAAACGAATTTAAGGTATGTGGTAAGCTGGTTACAAACTGACTACTCACACCCCAACCCACGTATGACCCCCTTCCAAGGCTTCCCGAAATCTTTGCAGCATGCTTTTTTTGTCCTTTTGTAACCCGGGATGTTTTGGACATAGGTTGCAAGTGTTGTCTACCCACTTTTTTTAGGCGCTCTTTATATCATCCAATTTTGAACTTGCATCCGTTTATGTGTGCATGTACTTATGTCGGCCATCACTTCCATATCTCCCTTGCGAGCAGGTGATATGAAGCTCCAGGTGTGAAGCAAAACAAGTACAATATGCGAATGCTATACACCGAAGGGGGGGAAAAATTAGCCCGAGTGTTGAGAACGAGCAAAAAACACAAAAAACAATGGGCTAAGGTCACTACAGGGAAAAGGGAAAAAGCCAAAATAAAGAACTTAAAATATGGTGGGAACAATCCCCTAATGACATATCATGAAAAAAACTTCCCGGGGGGATTGCTCCTAAAAAACTGCCTTCCTTTTTTGCAAATGGGAGTTTTGAACAATGGAACCAATATTATCCAATTTCCCTTTTCCCCTCAAAAAATGATTTTAAACTGAAACACAAAATTGCAGCAATTGAAATTGAAATAAAGGAATTGGGGATAAAATGCAAGATTTTAAACCTGATAGTCAATTTTCAAAATTGCAAGAAAAATTGAAAAAAACCGTTAAATATCTGGAAAAAATATCAGGGGAGAATAAAAAAAAAAAAATTAATAGAAAATAAAAGATACAAGAACGAAAAAGTTTATCCTGGTCTAGAGAGAGCCAAAAAAAAAAATACACCCAAAATCAAAATTAAGAAGAAGTCAAAGTAAGGAAAAAAGACATCGCTTTACTGTTAGAAAATACGGACAGTTGCAACACAGATTCAGAAAAGGAATGTGATGCAAAAAACAAAAAATGCAAGATCTGCCAAAAAAAAGGGGTAAAAAATAGAAGAAGAAAAAAACCCAAACTTCCAAGAAAAAAACGAGAAATTATTACAAAAGAAATGGACTATCGGAGGAAATAAATGAAACCCGTCATTTCTCACTCCCACATTTTGACGGGGTCCCAAGTGGAGGTTCTACGCGGGGACTTAATTTTTTCCCCCTCTTGTGATTTGATTTATTTTTTACCGTTTTTGTTAAATAATTCTCGGTTGCTCACTGTTTAAAAAAAAATTTTTTATAAAACAAAAAATACAAAAAAAACATTAAAATAAAATCCCAGACAGGAGAATGAATTATAATTTCTGTTAAAAAACAAATTTTGCGTTAAATCATCACAGTCTTACAAAGAGGGAGTGTCATTTGGGGATGCAGTCCCCCAAAAGGGAGAAAATTCTATACAACACACCCTAACCCCAAAATTTTTTCCGGTCAAAGAAGGTTCCGATTAGATGCATTCCCAAAAAATAGGGAGGGATTAATTTAAACCCTTTCAAAACAAAAAACTAAAAGAGAGGTAGACAAGGCAAAAAAGATAAATAAAATGGAGCCAAAGTAGGGCCCTCAGGAATTAAAAAAATTGACAACTTAATTTAAAAAAAGGGAAAAAGGGGGGGGGCCCCGTTGTTCTGGCCTATTCTTTTCACACAGGTCATGCGATTCTGGGTCCACTACTATCGTAAATTAAAGAAAAACCTCAAACCCTTCCAAAAGGGGTTGAAAAACTCATTAGGGAAGGCCCAGCATTAGGGGCTATAACAAAAAATAGGGAATACTTAGTGGGGGAAAGGACCGGTGGTACATTTTTTTTTGGTGCCCCCAAAAGTCCATAAGGATAAAATTCCCCCCCACTTGGGAAACCCTTTTTCTTAAACAAATTTCCCTTTTAAAAGCCCAAAAAAAGTGGGTAGAAAACACTTTCAACCCCATGTCCAAAAAATCCCGGGGTTTCATAAAGGACATAAAGCAGTGCTGCAAATGATGCGGGGGAACCCCTTTGGGAAAGGGGGTATACGTGGGTTTCCTGTGATGTAGCGTTGTACTCAGCTTCCACATGACCTTACTTGGTAGCGTTTTATTTTTTTCAACTCAAAATGGGGATAATCCGGTCTCAGGAATTCATCATGTTATCTTAGGTATTGTTAAAAAAATAATACTTCAAATTTTAAGACGTTTTATTTAAACTTATCGGAGCCCTATGGGAGTACCTCATCTCCTTTTCTTGTGAACATCCTAAGGCCCGGTGGGGCCCACTATATATACAGTGATACTAAACCCTTTGGGAGGGTTACTGTGGTATGGCGCTACATCGATGACTCTTGGTCATTTGGGGTCCGATGTGGCGTCCCCACCCCGGGTTCTTGAAAACATCAACCAAATCTTTAAATTTTAAAATTCATGGTAATTGGAACCAGGGGAAATGCCCTTTTAGATATTTTTTCCCCAATGGCGATACTGTATCTGAACAAAAAAGTTAGTACCCTCTATGGGAAACCCAATTCGGGGAACCCCTTTTTGAGGGCGTAGCTGTCATTTCTCCCTGGGCTATCCCTATGGGATATGTCAGGGTAAACGAGGTGCACACGCGATAGGATTTTGCAGAACAAATCAAAAGGTGGCTCTAGATTAAAAAGGGGTATACAGAATACAGTCTTAAAAAACAAAAAATCAAAGGAAAAACCAACAGCAATTATTGGTTAACAACACACCAAACAAAAAAACAAAAGCAAAGGAAAAATAAACCATAAAGGTGATACACTTGTATTTTTACCCAAATTTGTGAAACTTTAAAAAAGAAATTAAAGCTTTTTCTAAGGACCTAAAATCTTACGCAGGATCCATTGTGTTTTTTTATCCAAACAGAGGTTTAAATGTGTGCCAAAAAGGAGAAAAAATGGCTCCATAATTTCCCTACTGCCCCGACACAAAAAATATCACAGATGTGGCTGATACCCAAAGGTTTTTACCCATTGGGGCAATCGTTGAATTTTGTCCCAAAGCCAAAAAAACTACCACATTTAAAAATACTGAAGGAAAGCAAAAATACAAAATCTTAAGGTTCCTTAACGCGATAGTCACATGTATCTATGTGGTGGAAAGCAAATTTTTGTGTTAAAAAATTGTTGCTGTACTAGAAAACTAAAAATAGGATGGCAGAACACCTGATGCATTAGGAATTAAAAATCACATATCAGGACCCCCAAACATTTTTTTGAAAAACCCTGATGGGATTGTTGCTTTTATTTTATGTATGAAAAGGTTGATAAACCTACCCGGGGGGGGATGGGGGAGGTAAAGTAGATTTGGGGAAAACATTTGGTACTGAACCCGGGACAAGATTTTCCCAAAGGGCTAAATTATAGAAAGATTATTTTCATTATTAACTTATCCATTGTGAGGTCTTTGCCCCTTTAAGAAATTACCCTAGCCCCCCAGGAAGTGATTGATACATATTGTATCAGTTTTTTTGGCTAATTTTTTTTTTAAAACCCGGGAATATTCCCCCCTTTTTTTGTCGTGATCAAGGCCTGCACGCTCGAAACGCGTTGACAAAGGGTTTTCATTTTAGCCCCACTTTGTCTACTGCCGAATTGCACCGGAAAAAAAGTTTTTTGCATTCACTCACCTGGTCCCGGGAACGTTTTTTCTTGCTGCATAGCTGGGGTCGCTGCCATTTCTGTTTGTGCCTTGCAAAAAAACAAGTCACTTTGCAAAATGTGTCCATTAACGTGTCCACCTATTCCAGATATCCCCTCTTGTATGGGCTGAATCAGCTCCTCAGGTTACTATAGCTACAGACCTGTTCGATCTCTCCTGATAGGTTGCCAGCACTGGTTGCTATAACTACAGACCTGGTGTCTCCAGCAGTTCATCACTGCAGGCCAGTAGAAGTCAGTAAACCCGCCCCTGAATTCAAAAATGGAACCGAGAAAAGATGAATCGATGTAGTGAGACAACCCCTTTAACTATAGCTGCTCTAACTTTCCCTAACCCTATTCTTATTTTATGCTTAGTGTCTGGATCCTGTAGTTCTCTTTCCCATGATCCAAAACAAGTCTCCTTAAAGGGGTTGTCTCGCTACAAAGAATAGCTTTCAAATTGTAGGGAACACAAAATAAAGACATTTTCCAAATATATTGCATTGTTCCTCTGTTTTCCCTAAAGAGATACAAGTGAATTTATTACCTCCTTGGCTATTTCAGTTCCCTCAGTAACCAACCTGTAAACAAATCTCCCTGGGCTGTTTGTTCAATGAGATAACAGAGAGTGAGTCATCACACAGGTCAGCAGTGTCAGTCAGTGTCCTGTGCTGCCAGACAGTAAAAAGCTTGATTTATCTCAAGTAAACAGCTCTGTAATTAGGGCTTTTGTTTTGGGGATCAGATAAGAAGTCCTGTGAGTAGTTTGAGAAGCTAATCTAATCTAATTAGCATCTGAAAGCACAACAGAGCTGTACAAGCATGGAGCTTATGCAAATTAGTCTGAACCATGAAGTGACAGAGAATTTCTTTCATGCATTCTTTGAAACCCTGTGGGGAGACAACTCCATTAACTAAGGCCAGTTTTCTAGTTCCTCATTATTGCTTCTCTGCTTTGTGGCTAAGATCAAGCATAGTATCTGGTGTTATCAGTGGTTTGGGCAGGTTCCACTAATGGTCAGGTACAGTGCTCGATGGGGTTTCATTCTAGTTGTACACGGAGCTGCGTTATATATTGGTGGACTCTAGGCCCATGGGATCAAAGCCATGAGGAGCTTCTAGGTTCGGGCCATTTGTCCGGGCGGTATTCACTGTGCACGTTCATATTTCTATAATTCATTTTTTATGTTAGTGTGTTTATGGTCACTGTTGTTTGTCACAGGATTTTGGGATGCAGTGCCCCTTTGGGACCCACCTGAAGTCTGAGGAGGGAGGGGAATACGTGGCCATTTGGTTCCTTTCCTCACTGCAGCCCCAGCTCTCTTTGGAGAGAACAACCTTGTTGTAGAGCACCCTTGTTGACGCTTGGCCTTGTCTCATGGGCTGATGCCAGGAGCTACGCCTGATTCCCCATTCGTTTTGGTGGAGGACATCCACTTGTCCTAGAACCTTGCAGATGCCTTCTGGCCTAGCAGCAATAGGAATAAGGTTTAGAGGAGGCTCTTCTATTTTTGGAGAGGGCTTGTGACCACATCCTTGTGGACTGTTTCACATTTTTATGCACTTTGTTAAAGATATCATACACTAGGGTTTCCAAAATAAAAAGTAAAAATAATAATTGTTCCTCATTAGATAAAGGCACCTTGAAGGTATGTGGACATTTACAGGCCATGAACGTTGCACAAAAATGTAAATCTATTCAAATAAGCTGAAGGAAAAAGAGCTAGGACTCCAGTGCCACCTATGGGATGTACTTTTTTTTTTTTTTTTTTTTTTTTTATGAAGGCTTGGAAGTCTCCATATGTCTACATCAGGCATCCTCAAACTGCGGCCCTCCAGCTGTTGGGAAACTACAACTCCCATCATCCCCACTGTTATAAATTCTATAAATGCATGATGGGAGTTGTAGTTTCCCAACAGCTGGAGGGCCGCAGTTTGAGGATGCCTGGTCTACATGGTGCCTCATCCCTCTCAGCTGCATCTAAAGCCTCTCACCCGGTCAGCCAGTACTGTATGCCGCACTGATAAGGAGCAAACACCCCGAAATCGCTGTTTGTAGATAGGTAGTGGTTTGACTTGATTCTCCTAATCATGTCTTGAGACTTACCAAGTCAGATATGATTTCAGTAACATTACATCCAATAGGTGGCACTGGAGTCCCAGCTCTTTTTCCCTTTTGGCTTATTTGAATATATCGGACACGTTTTTTTGCTAATCATTTTAATATTGTTCTTTTAAAATTTCTGCATCATGGTAAATGGGGTGTAGTAAAGGCTTTAAGTACTTGACAAAAACATTACAAACATTTTAATTTCTATACGGTGTGCTATCTTTCAGAAAACCTCAGAATACTGTCGTTAGGAAGAAACAGCATAAAGAACTTAAATGGATTGGTAAGTCATCCAAGTTGCCTGGTGCCTGATCTTTCAAGGTAACAATGCAATTATCCCTTGGCCTTTTCATGTTATCGTGGTTTAAACATTATATACTTAAGCTTTTTCATTTGTTTCCATTGCACCTGGAATATGAGGAAGTAAAGATGGACCCTAAAAGGACACTTAGCATTTTCACCAACTACTAATTTGTCATTGGGATATTTTAGAAGTTTCGATCTGTGGGGGTACGAAACTCCCAAAGATTGCTAAAACAAAGGACAGAAGTGCTTTGCTGAGAGCTGTGCCCCTTCTTTTCTGCTCTGCACTCTGTAGGTGGCTGAGTGTGCAATGTTCTTAGAAAGTCTCATAGACTCGCTCGGCTCTACAAAGAAAGCCAAGCAGAGCCATTCAAAAATTAAAGGGGCACAGCGCTCAGTAAATGCCAAGTTCCCCAAAGAGCAAAATTTCTGATGTCAACATTCCTTTTGCTACTTTCATAAACCCCTTTCAATAGATAATTTGTTTAGAAACTATGATCGCCTATTCACCGAATTGCTAGAACAAGGGCCCCTAGTTGTTTGTGTTGCGTGATCGTGAGTAGTGGTCAAGTGTGCAGTCTGCTATTTCATTCAAAACTTTTGACATTGACGAAAATAGCTGAGCTTGTGTACATTGCATGCACGCTCACCACTCCATATAGACTCTTTGTAGCAATAGACAACAATATTTGGTTTTGCAAATACCAAAAACTTTTTTTGAAAAAATGAGCATAGGTGCACACTGGTGCGGCAGCAATATACATACACATTTCAATATCAGCAGCACACTATCAACTAAAAAACTATCAAAAGGCACATAGGCATTTTTTAAAAAAAGCATTTCTGCTACTTAGGATACATGAAAAAAATTTGAGGTTCTTAGTTCACGTTTTTGATCAAAAGTGGTTAAGCCCACCTCCCAATCGGCAAGGTTTTTGAACATCCAAAAGTTTTTTGGATGTGCAAAACCAAATATTGTCTATATTGTCCATATGGGGGAGTGGCTGCCTCCTTGTTGGTTTTTCGCACTCTACCCACCTTCAAAGGTTTTAAATGAATGCAGTGTACCTTTATAGCTGGAGCCTTCACTCCCTGAGGTATGGAGGTCTGAACAGGCCCTAAAGAGAGGTATCAATAGAGTAGGTTCCCACCTGCATTTGAGGTCCCCTTGCTGATTGGGAGGTGGGCTTAAAGTTGTCTCACTACAGGCTTTCATCCTACCTCAGTGTGTCTGTCACCATAGGATTTTTGAATTCAGGGGCGTGCTTCTTGTCTGCCTCTTCTCCTCCCCCTTTTCCCCTCCCCTCAGTACACAGACAGCTCTCCTCCTCTGACTGCAGGAACTTCTATTCAGCAGGGGGATGGCGAGGGGGGTTGCTGCCAGAGTTAACCCTGTGTGTGCCTGCCTAGATCTGCTGCTCACTGCTGAATCAGCTGTGCTGCTGCTGTGGCTGAGCTCTAGCTGCTCCTCTCCACAGAGTCCAGAGACAGCAGGGAGAGGGCTGATCTATGAGTGGCTATGGAGCTAGAGGTCTGTGAAGCTGTGTATGCTAATAGCAGAGCAGGAGGGGATGTAAAGGTTCCTATACCCCCTGCTTAGCATACAAATCTCCATGGACATCTCAAGCAACAACAAACACAAACACTGTCCTCCCATTAGAACAGACACAGGGCAGCTGTGAAGCGAGTTACTATAATCAGGATGTGTCACTAATACAGCAGAGCAGGGAGGGATATGAACCGTTCACATGCCCCCCTGATCTGTTCTCTTAGTATAGTCAAGCTCCACAGACACATCATGATTATAGTAACACACTTCACTGCTGTCACACCGTACTGACCACAGATCAGCCTCACCTCTGCTCTCCTCAATCTGTGTAGAGAGCAGGAGGGAGCAGGCACACACAGGGTTAATCCAGGCAGCACAGCTACACAGACACAGAAGCTGTGAGTAGAGCCCTCCCCCTCCCTCCATAACAGAAGCATCACAAGTGGCCTCATACTGTGCTGGAGGGGCTCTGTGCTCTGACCTGTATTGAGAAGCTGATGAGTCACCAGCACTGACAGCCAGTGAGATAAAAATCAATAGGTCAGTGGCTATAGTGATTTGAGGAGCTGATGCACTCCTACTACCAGTGATAACTCAAAATCAGTAGGACATTTGTAATGAACATATATTGCAAAGCTGCCTGTTTTTTTTAAAGATCTTTTAATTAAAACCCAATCATTGTAGCGAGACAACCCCTTTAAGCACTTTTGATCAAAAATACGAACTAAGAGCCTCAAAAATGTTTCATGTATCCTAAGTAGCAGAAATGCTTTTTCAAAAATTCCTAGGTGCCTTTTGATAGTTTTTTAGTTAATAGTGTGCCGCTGATATTGGAATGTCATTGTAGCCATAGTCTTGAAGCTTGTCCCCCAGTCTTACAATCAGTGGGGGTCTCAATAGTCAGGTCCTCCACTGATCTAGCATTTATCACCTACCCAATTGATAAGTGATAATCTATCTAGAATGTCCCTTTAAACTAGAGTCCAGATTTATACGGATACTGCCTAGAAGCTTCCTTGTCTTAGCTGCTGACCTCTTAATCACTGAGAATCTGTTGTGAGTCTTCCCAGGTCTCATTTTAAATATAGCAACTCCATTCTCATGTCAAAAGGGTTGTATGTGCATATTGTAGCACACCACTGTATCGCTAGTTGTAAGCAGGCTGATTAGTCAAATTTGTAATTTTATTGAAAATAAGTGGAGAATCAAGTACCCTGTTTGTGAACGGTTGCTAGAATGAAAAATGAAACTGTATTAACATTTTCGGGAAAGTTGACCATTACTAGGGTATATTGTTAGGCTTGAGATGTGTTGCAGAATTACTATGACAGCCCCATTTATCATTCAGAACGAGTCTTGTAGACATCCACGTAGGTGCTGCAGAAACAACCTATTTAAATGCATGGGGCTGATATTCATTTACAGAAACTTCTGCAATATTCCCTTACAGCTCCCATAGGGCTTGTCACCTAAGTGTTAGCCCGACAGCAAAGATTACAGTGGGTACAAAGAGTATTTCTATCCCTGAACCTTTTTCTCATTTTTAAATGCTCCAGCCCCAAACTTAAATGTATTTTATTGCTATTTTATATCACAAGGCATTATTGGAAAGGAGCTGAGAAGCTCAAGCGCCCTTTGTTGGATGTAACAAATCCTCACTTTGCTTTTGATCCACTAGGTCTTTGGAAAGCAAGAAGGGATATCTAGCCAAGCCAGCATAACTCACCTGTATACAGCCGTTTCGGGGTTTTGCCCCTCGTCAGTACAGAGCAGAGCGATGCTGGCTTGGCTGAGTGGGAGGCAATGAGTAGCTCAGAAAGGGAAGATCTCTCCTTAGGGAGAGCGCCGATATAGGCGTGTGGAGATTCGAAATGGACTTTTTGCACTCCACGAAGCCTCTGCGTATCGCAAGGCATTATGGGAAAGGAACTGAGAAGCTCAAGCGCCCTTTGTTGGATGTAATAGAGAAACGCAAAGTAGCAAGTATTTGTGAAGTGGAAAAAAAAAAATGATACGTACATTTTCAAATTTTTGCTAATTAAAAAACTGACAAGTGTGACGTGTATATATATTTAGCCCCCTTGAGTCAAAACTTTAGCTACAATAAATGCTGCAGTCCGTTGGGGGATGTGTCTACCAGCTTTGCACATCTAGAGGCTGGAATTGTTGCCCATTCTTGTTTGCAATATCGCTCTGTCTCAGTCAGATTGGTTGGTGCACGTTTGTAAACAGCAATTTTTAAGTCCTGCCATAGATTCTAAATGGGATTTAGGCCTGGACTTTGGGTCGTTTTAATACATAAATATCCTTTTGATTTTAACCATTCTATTGCAGCTTTGGTTGTATGTTTAGGGTCATTGTCTTGCTGGAAGGTGAAGGTATGCTTCAGTCTCAAGTGTTCTGCAGCCTCTAACATGTTTTCCTCCCGGATTACTTTTTATTTAGCACCATCCATCTTTCCATCAACAATGAGCAACTTCCTAGTCCCTGCTGAAGCAAAACCTCCCTACAGCATGATGCTGCCCCCACTATGCTCCACGAAGGGGGTGATGTGCAGTGTTGGCTCTTCTTCAGACATAGTGTCTGGCAATTTAGGGAAAAGTTTTGGTCTCATCTGACCAGATCACCTTCTTCCACATGCTTGCTGTCTCCTCCTCCATCCCCCAAACTCCTCCATCTACATAGCTTTTTGCAAACTGCAAACAGGAATTTTTATGGTTTGCTTTCAGAAAGGTCTTGCTTCTTGCCACTCATAAAGACCAGATTTGTAGAGTATATGACAATAGTTGTCCTGTGGACAGATTTGCCCGCCTGAGCTTTGGATCTCTGCAGCTCCTCCAGAGTGACATTGAGTCTCTTGGCTGCTTCTCTTTTTAATGATCTTCTTATCTGGACTATCAGTTTAGGTGGACAGCCATGTCTTTGTAAGTTAGCAGTTGTGCCCTACTCCTATTTACAAATGATGGATTGAGCAGTGCTCCGTGAGATGTTCAGAGCTTTGGCTATTTTTTTTTTTTTTTTTTTTAATCTAACCCTGCAATACACTTTGCCACAACTATATCCCTGAGCTGTCTGGTGTGTTTCTTGGTTTTCATGGTGCTGTTTGTTCACTAATGTTCTCTAACAAACCTCTGATTCCTTCACAAAATAGCTGTAGTTGTGAATAAATTACATACAGATGTACTCTACTTTGTGTTGCTCTATAAGATCAATAAAGAAAATATAAAAGAAGAAAGAAACAGGCGCTCCCTTCGTGAAATAGGTAAGAGCAAATACTTATTTAGAAAACAGATATGCTCTAACCTTTTTAAGTTGTGCATTGGCTGGCACAACTCTCCATTGCATAAAGAAAGAATCAATGTATGCAGTCTATAATGACGATTCCTTGCACCTCCAGGAGCTGCCACCAAATGCAGCCTTTGCAGATTAACTTCAGTCAGCACGATTCTCTGCTAAAAGGGTTAAACAGGTGTGGTCCTAGAATACCGCACATTTAAACACCACTAGTTTCTGCTTACTTTCACACCACAATCCACAATATATGGAAGGAACAATGTAATAAAAGAAAAATTCAGATAAAACTGAACTCCCGTCCACTTGACCGAAGGGACGGACAGGTGTGAGAGATTTTACCAGCGCAACCAGGACTAAAGGATAAAATAACAATTTATTGCACATGGAACTATGCGCTGGTAAAATCTCTCACACCTGTCCATCCCTTCGGTCAAAGTGAACGGGAGTTCAGTTTATCTGAATTGTCTATAAGATCAATAAAATACATATAAATTTAAGGCTGTAATGTTTAAAAATGAGGCGCAGTTCAAGGGGTATGAAAACCTTTTCAACCCACTGTATCTGGTTTAGGGGAAGTCCCCAATTACTGCTTTATTGGTCATACAATGTCAATTTATTATGTGGTTCAATGACCTGCCTTTATATGTCAATCTGTTTCTTTCTTTAAGGAGGCTGTTGGAGAAACTCTAGAAGAGCTTTGGATTTCTTACAATTTAATTGAGAAGTTGAAAGGAATTCATGTAATGAAGAAGTTAAAAGTTCTCTATATGTCCAACAATGCAGTGAAGGACTGGGGTATGCGCAATTCCATTTGATTCTCTTACTATGAGCCTATGGGACTTTGGTCCTCATCGCTGATTTACCCAGACGTTGGCTTCTTCTGTACTTCACAGTCAGTTACAATGTATATGCAATTTAACTAGTGAAATATTTAGGGCATCTCCCCACTGCACGGGGTTTACGGCCGGTTTTTTCAGCCGGTTTGCGGTTTTTCAGACCACCTGAAAAACCGGCGAAAATGGGCACAATGGGGCTCTATCGAAAACCCGTGCAGCAGTCCCCACTGCACGGGTTTTCCGTCCGGCGGTTTTCCCGCCCGCGGTCCGGCCGCAAAACATTGTACATGCACAATCTTCCATCCGGTTTCCGGACGGAATCTGTGCAAGCCAATGTGAAGGGGGAGGGCTTTTCTCCGCTCATCGCGGCCGGTATTTCTCCTGTGCCGTGAGAACGCGCCCTTAAAGGGATTGTCTCATCTCTAGGATGCATGGATGAAATAATGCTGCTTTGCTCTGTCATTTCCTGGTCAAGCTGTCTGTAATTAGCATACGAGCTCTGTGTATTCAGACTTCTCTGTTTTATTACGTTTATCAGTCTAGATTAGCTAAATTACCTTCTCTGAGGTCCGGAGAAGTGTCTGAGCTAATGTAAACAGTAGAGTAATTACTGTCTTTTGTCTGAAAGATCAGATAAAAACAAGCTCTCACTGTCTGGAGTTCTGTGCTGGCCACGACTTGTGTGATGAAATCACTCCCTGCTATCAGATAGAACAAACAGGGGGGGGGGGAGTACACAGGTCGGTCACTAGGGGAACCAGAGAGAGCCAGGAAGGTGATAAAATCACTTGTAGCTCCTTAACAAAAAAAAAAAGATGAACAACGCAATATATTTGGAAAACGTCTTCATTTAGTGATTGCTACATTTAGAAAGCTAATCTTTGTAGTGAGACAACCCCTTTAATATACTGACTAGACGACGCAGTATATAGCTCATCACGTGACACTGAACCCTTCTGAGAAAATAAAATATATCTTTAATTTCTTACATTCTTCTGTTCCTTTCAGCTGAGTTTGGGAAGCTGGCTGATCTGCCATGTCTGGAGGATCTAGTGTTTGTTGGGAATCCTCTGGAGGAGAAGCACACGCTGGAGGGTAACTGGGTAGAAGAGGCAACAAAACGTCTTTCTAAGCTAAAGAAACTGGATGGTGAGTGTTATCTGACAAATGTCTTTGTTCTATTAGGTACCAATGATAACATTAGTGAAAGAAAATCATTTTGTACCTTATTTGGAAAGTGATATAGAATTTCTGAGCCTTTAAATATGTATATAACCTAAGTGACGGCACACAGCGTCCTATAGTTGCATGTTATGAAGCCATGGGCACCCTTTGTGTTGCTGTATGTTTCTTCTGTGATGCTCCAAATGTTCTGCAAGAAACCCACCTTCTAGGGGAGAATTTCTCATGGCATGCAGTCACTTGCCACAATGTTTTTTTTTTTTTTTTCCCCTTATCGATTCTGTATAAATCTGTGAGGAACAAAGAAAATCTGCAAGAGATTAGGGGTGCATCGAAGTACAGTATAGAACCATGGATCTTTATAGATGCTATACTGCCAATGCTGGATTAGTAAGAAGATTGTGCCTTTGAGGCTTCAAAGGGAGCTTTCTAAGAAAAGCATGGCTGCTTATTTCTAGAAGCAGTGCCACACCTGACCATGGATCATATCAGAAATTGCAGATTAGTTCCATAGACGAGAATTAGAGATTTAAAGGGAATGTGTCATCAAAAATTAATTATTGTTTAACTCATGATTTTGTGTTAAACACATTTTTTTTAGGAATTTTTGGTTATATTTCTTTTTAATTTTTCATATCACTTTCAATATTTTTTTTTAAGAATTCTTAAGTCTTGCAGTTTTCACTTTGGCCACTAGGCCTTGTTTGCACTACTTTAACAGCAGTCAGAGAGATAAGTTAAAGGAAATTCAAGCACATAGGAACCAGAAGACTGTTTCTGTCCCATAGACTTCAATAGGACAGTTTTCTAGTCATGCTGTGTGACCTAGGAAGAAATCACTCTGCAGGGAGGAGGGGGCTTAGAGCTGTGACATCTCCTCTTGCGACTGGTGGATCCTGTGTTATCTATTCACACTGGTGTCTCCTTTCAGTTTGACCCTCTTTGTGCTGATAATGAGCAGACGACTGAGGTTCTTTATCTATAGGACAGGAAGTGTTAGACTATTATTAAGCTTAGTGGCCAAAGTGAGAACTGCAGGACTTAAGAATTATTAAAAAATATTGAAAGTGATATGGAAAATGAAAAATAAAAATAACCAAAAATTCTTATAAAATAGGTTGAACATAAATACGTGAGTTAAACAATAAGTCATTTTTGATGACACATTCCCTTTAAAAAATAAAAAGCAGTCCTGTTTATTTTTTTACCCTGAGTAACAACTGTATTACCATAAAAATTCTAACACTATTATCTAAAACGAAAAAAAAAAATGAGCACATCCCAAGCACTGTGGTGGCTGGAATGCAAAAAGCAGACAAACACCGGGCACATCAGCGCCCGGCAGGCACCAAGACACAGACCAACATTGAGTTTATGAAACATTTTGAATTGTATTATCACTATATTTTTTGTATGTATAAAATTAAGAGTTTTAGTGCACATTTTGATCAAATTGTTTAAGCCCATCTACCATGTGAAGCTACTACCGTTGAAATTATTATAAACCTGTGGATTTTTCCTACCTCATATGAGGCTGTTGCAGGTTTTCTGTCTTTCTGCCCTCTCAACAAGCAGATGTCTTAAAAATGGTTAGGGAGTGATGCACAAACTAAACATTAAAAAGTTTCTGAAGAAACCCTCTTATTACCAGTTGTTTAAATGCCACTGCTTACCATAAGCCAGTTCCTCTTGAGGACCCCTATAATCACTTGAGTGAAGGGACCACCTCTATCTCTCTGTTCTAGGGATGGTGGTGGTCCAAGAAGGCAGATTCCTACAGGGAGAGATGGCATATCCTAACAATAGGACCTCATTTTACTTTTGGGGGGATTCATTTAGCTTTTGTCCCATGGACCAGACACTTGTATTCCTCCATAGTGCATACAAGTACAGCTACATTACCAGTCAACCATGTATAAAATGTCTAGTCATTTAAGAGGATGGGAAGTTAAAGGGGTTGTGGAGGTTGTATACAGTGCCTTGCGAAAGTATTCGGCTCCCTTGAACTTTTCAACCTTTTGCACATTTCGGGTTAAAACTAAAGATTTAAAATTTTAAATTTTTTGGTAAAAATCAACAACAAGTGGGACAAATTGTGAAGGGGAACAAAATTTTTTTGGATATTTTTAAACTTAGTAAAAAAAACGGAAATGAAATGGGCTTAAAAAATTACTCACCCCCCTTAAAGTAAATACTTTTTACGCCCCCTTTTGCTGTGTTACAGGCAAGTCCTTGGGGTTGTCTCACTTTTTTGCAAGGAGACTGAAATTCTTGCCCATTCTTCTTGGCGCAGTGGAGCTCGTGGGGTTTGGGTGGAGAGGTTTGTAAACAGCTGGAGCTCAGTGAGGGGGAGGGAAGCGTTTGTGAAAGCGGAGCTCAGTGAGGTTGGATGGAGACTTTTTGTAGCACGGGAGCCTGAGGTTGGAGGGGAGAGCGTTTTTGAACAGCGGAGCTCAGTGAGGTTGGATGGAGGGGTTTGTAAACAGCGGAGCCAGTAAAAGTTGGAGGAGAGCGTTTTTGACAGCTGGGCCAGTGGGTTGGTGGAGAGTTTGTGAACGCGGAGCTCAGTGAGGTTGGATGGAGGCGTTTTGTGAAAACTGGAGCAGTGGGTTTGGGATGGAGAGCGTTTGTGAACAGCTGGAGCTCAGTGAGGTTGGATGGGAGCTTTTTGTGAACAGTGGAGCTCAGTGGGGTTTGGAGGAGAGCGTTTGTGAGAATGAGCTCGTGAGGTTGGATGGAAAAGGTTTTGTGAACAGGGGGAAGCTCAGTGGGTTGGTGGAGAGGTTTGTGAACGCTGGAGTCAGTGGGGTTGGATGGAGGGTTTGTGAAGGGGGGAGCTCATGAGGTTGGATGGAGAGCGTTTGTAAACAGCTGGAGCTCAGTGGGGTTGGATGGGGAGATTGTTTGTGAGCAGCTGGGGTTTAGTGAGGTTTTAAATGGAGAGCTTTTGTGACACTGGAGTCAGTGAGGTTGGATGGAGAGCTTTTTGTGAACAGCTGGAGCCGTGAGTTGGATGGAGAGCGTTTGTGAACAGCTGGAGTAGTGAGTTGGGATGGAGAGTTTTTGTGAACAGTGGACCCTTCAGTGAGGTTGGATGGAGAGCGTTTGTGAAAGAGTTTTCGCTCTTTCCACGATTCTCCTTTTGGTTTTGGGTTGGACTGTGTTTTGGCCTTTTAACCCTGGAAGTTTTTTTGGGAAACCTTCCATTGTGTTTTTTGCTTTATTTTTGGGGGATCATTGTCTTTTTTGGAAGATAAATCCCGCCCCGTTAGGTCTTTTGCAGACCAAAGGTTTTTTTCCCCAAAATTGGTCCTGTTTTTGGTCATCCATTTCCCTAAATTTTTAACCATCTTCCTGTCCCTAAGAAAACCCCCCATGGGCTGCCCCCATGTGTAAAAAGGGGAGGTTTTTCAGGGGGATGAGCTGTGTTGCTTTTACGTAAAAACATATTTTTTTTGCTTTTTGGGCCCAAAAATTGGGATTTTGTTTATCTGAGCAGACCCCTTTTTCCCAATGTTTGGTGTCTCCCAGGGGCCCCTTTTTCCACTTTTTGGTGTCCCCCAGGCGGTTGGGGCAAATTTTAAACCCCCCTTAAATACCCACCGTTTTGGCCTTCCGGGCCCACCCTTTTTTTTTAAATCTGCATGTGTCAATTTAGTGAGAAAAACTTTTGACATTTATTCAGAGATTGTTTTCTCGTGAACTTTGTGTTTTAAAATTAGAAAGGGAAAATTTTTATCCATACAATCCTTGTTTGTTTTAAAAATTTTTCATGAAAATTTTGAAAAATTTGGATTTTGAAAGTTCCAAAATTATGGTGCAAGACAGTAATTATTCACCACAAAATGTTTTTGACTAGCTTTCCCCAAAAGTCCACTATAGGTTGGCATCTTTTTTTTAAATGTCCTTTTTTTTTAATGACATTAGGGGGGCTTAAAAATTTAGTATAATTCTCCCATTTCAAAAAAATTTGCAATATACATTTTTTTAGGGACCATAAGTCTGACGTGGTTTGAGGGCCTTATATTAGACCCCCCCAAAAAATACGCCTTCAGAAATAGACCCCCTTTAAAAAATTTACAACAGTGTTTAGGAAGTTTTTATAACCCTTTGGGATTTCACAGAAATTTTAAAACAAAAAGGAGGTAAATTTTAAAATTTACTATTTTTGCAGTTTTCAATATTTATCCCTTATTCCTGGAATACGGTAAATGGAATAGGTAAAAGCAAGTAATATTCCCCCCGGGGCTCCGTTTTTAGAAAATCCCTATGTGGCCCTAGTGCATTATTTTTCTCACCATAAGCCCCCGAATAGGAGGAGCATCTACTTATCGGGGTCTCATTTTCAAAACGATTTTTTTTAGGCCCCCATTTCAGGTTTGAGGACCCCAAGGGGCTAAAACTTAAAAAAACCCCCTAAAAAACCCCAAATTTGGAAACCCCCAAACCCCTTTAAGGTTATATACAGGTGTGTAGTGAGTATATTGACCCCAAAGGTGTTCACAAATTTTTTTTTTTTTGCAGTAGGGTGTGAAAAATTAAAAAAAAATTTTTCCAATCTGCAATTTTTTGCTTAAAAAGTTTAAAATTTTTAAGGAATACGGGAAAAAAAACCCTAAAACTTTTTTAAGCAATTTTTTCCAATTTTGGGAATACCTTTAAAGTGGGTGTAACTGCTATTTGGGGGTCTGGCAGGGGGTAAGGAGGGGGGGCGCATTTTGGGTTTTTGGGCGCAGATTTTGTGGGGGCCCTGTCGCTTTTGCAAAGCCCCCAAAGTACCAGGGAGGGGGAAACCTTCCCGAAGTCGCCCCATTTTGATCAACCCCCAAAACGGGATCCATCAAGGGGGTATTGTGTTTTGGGGGGCAAGGTGTTCCATAGTTTTGTTTTAGTATTGAGCCATGAAAATGGGGGGGGGGAAACGCTCCCACCATTGTAAAAAAAGAAGCCCAAAAAACAGCGTTCGCCTGCACTGTAAAATGATGTGTAACTTTTTCTATGGGGGTCGTACAATTGCAATGGTATAAATTTTTTTAATTTTTTTTTTGTTTTTTTTACTTTTACACATTTGAAATAGGTCTAAAAAAAATTTCGTTTTTATGTTGTCCCATTCTGACAGTATCTTTTTTTTTTTACTGTGTCAGAGCTGTGTAGGGCCTTTTTTTTTGCGGGGGGAATTGATGTTTTTTGGGACCCTTATGGGGGGATAAACACTTTTTTCACTTTTTATTAAGGTTTTTGTGAGGCGTTTTTTAAAAAATACGCAATCCTTTTTTATTTTTTTTTTTTTTTTTTTTTTTTTTTTTTTTTTATAGGGTCACTCTGCGTTAGATAGACATCTAACTTTACCGCAGGTCGATACGTTACAGCAATACCCAAAAATGTATATTTTTTTTTTTTCTGCTTTTTATCAATAAAAACACTTTTTTCAAACAGGAAAAAAAATTTATGCATCGCTATCTTTGAGAGCCATACTTTTATTTTTCCCTAACAGAGGTGTTTCGACTTTTTTTTTTTTCGGGATGAAAGACATTTTTAATTGTACAAATTTGGGTTTTAAAAGGGGTTTTTGATCCCCTTTATTCCATTTTATGTGCTGCGGGATGAAAAAAAATCTTAATTTTGGGTTTTTTTTTTTTTTTTACGGGCCTTCACGTAGGGAAATTAAAAATACAGATTTATAGGGCAGGTTGTTTCGCACGCGCATACCAAAAATGGGTACTTTTTTTTTTTTGATTTTTGGGGGGATTGGGGTTTTAAAGGAAAAGGGATGTAAGGTTTTTTATTTTATTTTTGGGGGTTTGTGTTTTCCTTTTTTTACTTTTTTTTTTTTTTTTTTTTTTTTTTCCCCATAGGGGGTTTGAAAAAGGATCTTTGATCCCTCATTTCAATAGGATCCTAAATAGCCTGTGGTTGCACTGGTTCCTTGGTAACGTCAGTCACGATGCCCGGGCCATGCCCCCCAGGGCCCCGGGGGGGATCCGGGCGGGGCCGACCGCGGGGTTACTGTAAAACAGCTGACTCCCGCGCCCAACGCGCGAACTCTGCTTTTGAGTTTTCGCGATCCCCAGGAGCACATACGTCAAAATCGTTAAGGGGTTAAACCCCTTTTTTGGAATCTTTGAGAAATGGCTTCTTTTGCCTCTTCCATAAAAGGGCCAGATTTGTTTCGTGTGATTGTGTCCTATGGCAGACTCTCCCCCTCAGCGTAGACTTCAGTTCATCCAGGGGGATCATGGGCCCCTTGGCTGCATCTCTGATCAGTCTTCTCCCTTGGGGGAGATGAAAGTTTAAAGGGGCCGGGGTTTGGGAGATTTGCGTGGTTGTGCTTTCCCTTTTATATGATCACTTGCACAGGTCTTTGGGGTGTTTAAAGTTTGGAAAATTTTTTGTTTCCAAAACCGGCTTTAAACTTTTCCACAACAGTATCACGGGCCTGCCGGGTGTGTTCCTTGGTCTTCATGATGCTCTCTGCACTTTAAACCGAACCCTGAGACTATCACAGAGCAGGTGCATTTATACGGAGACTTGATTACACACAGGTGGATTTATATTTTATCATCACCCAGTCATTTAGGACAACATTGGATCATTCAGAGATCCTCACTAAACTTCTGGGGGTGAGTTTGCTGCACTGAAAGTAAAAGGGGCCGAATAATATTGCACACCGCACTTCTCAGTTTTTGTTGTTTTTTTTTTTTGTTTTTTTTTTTACAAAAGTTTAAAATACCCAATTTAAATTTCGTTCCACTTCACAATTGTCTCCCCTTGTTGTTGATTCTTCACTAAAAAAATTAAAATTTTATATCTTTATGTTTGAAGCCTGAATGTGCAAAAGGTTGAAAAGTTCAAGGGGGCCGAATAATTCACAAGGCACTGTACTTATTTTCCACCATAATTTGCAAATTAATTCTTTCCAAATCAGACAATGATTTTTCTGGATTTGTTTTCTCATTTTTCTCTCATAGTTGAGGTCGACCTATGATGTCATTTACAGGCTTCTTTATCTTTTAAGTGGGAAAACTTGCACAATTGGTGGCTGACTAAATACTTTTTTTCCCCACTGTATGGGGGGGTGATGTCTCGGTGTATATACTGTGCGCTCTCATCTATGGAGGGTGATGTCTCGGTATATACTATGCGCTTCATCTATGGGGGGTGATGTCTCGGTATATACTGTGTGCTCTCATCTATGGGAGTGATGTCTCGGTATATACTGTGCGCTCTCATCTATGGGGGGGTAATGTCTCAGTATATACTGTGCGCTCTCATCTATGGGAGTGACATCTCAGTATATACTGCGCGCTCTCATCTATGTGAGGGTTTAGTCGCGGTTATAACTGTGCGCTTCTCGTTATGGGGAGTGATGTCTCAGTATATACTGTGTGCTCTCATCTATAGGGGCGCGATGTCTCGGTATATACTGTGTACTCTCATCTATGGAGGGTGATGTCTCCGTATATACTGTGTACTCTCATCTATGGAGGGTTTATGTCTCTGTAATACTGTGCGCTCTCATCTATGGAGGGTGATGTCTCGGTATATACTGTGTACTCATCTAAGGGAGGGGGATGTCTCGGTATATACTGTGTACTCATCTAAGGGAGGGTGATGTCGCGGTATATACTGTGTACTCTGGTCTATGGGGGTGATGTCTCGGTATATACTGTGTACTCATCTAAGGGAGGGTGATGTCGCGGTATATACTGTGTACTCTGGTCTATGGAGGGTGATGTCTCGGTGTATATACTGTGCCCCTCTCATCTATGGGGGTGATGTCGCGGTATATACTGTGTACTCATCTATGGGGGGTGATGTCTCTGTATATACTGTGCGCTCTCATCTATGGAGGGTGATGTCTCGGTATATACTGTGTACTCTGGTCTATGGAGGGTGATGTCTCGGTATATACTGTGTACTCATCTATGGAGGGCAATGTCGCGGTATATACTGTGTACTCATCTATGGAGGGTGATGTCGCGGTATATACTGTGCGCTCTCGTCTATGGGGAATGATGTCTCAGTATATATTGTGTGCTCTCATCTATACCAGGGCTGTGGAGTCGGTATCTTCAGCCTTATCACATGAGGAGTGTAGTTGATGACATGGAGCAGGCAAAGTGCTGCCCCAGGGGAAGAGATTCTGCTCCCACGGCAAACAGATTTCAGCAAAATTTTTCACCTCCTTTCAAAGAAGTAGAAGAGTTTAACCATTCATCAGACCTGACTGTGGCTGAGGCAATTCCTTTATACCCTGACATTGTTAGAGATGTTGCCCCTGTGGTTATCGTTTGCCCCAACCCAAGTTAGTGTAGAGAGGCCGTTCTCTAGCCTGGAAATAATGAAATCAGATGTGAGGTCATGTATGCAGGATCTGATGGAGGCAATGCTATTTCTCAGAACAAATTCAGAGACTTCACAAATGTTCCTGCAGTGTTTTGCATATTTTACAATTTTTTTGTGTTCTAAAGTCATGTCCAATAAATATATTTTACACTGACAAGCAAAAGGGTAACAATGTTTGGAACTTGTGACTTTCAGGTTCCATATCTCACCGTCCAACTACAGCTTTGTACATGAGGCTACTGTAATTTTATATACAGTCTTCTTACCGATCTTATACATAAATGTGACTTGCAAGTATTTAGCATCTGCTTAGTTCTGCAGATTCTTTCCTGTAACTGCATTGTTACTGTTTTGCTCCTAAAAATCAAAGTGTTAATTTTTATTATTTTGTTAGTATTTGGTAAATCCACCTTTGGTTTTCAATACTGCCTGAATCCTTCTGGGCTCTGGATCAGATTCAAGCAGGTCTTGACCAAAATCTGATCCCAGGTCTCTTCTACACATTCCCAATGTTGGTGCAGACTGGACTTGGATAAAAATACAGCTTTTTCTTCAGCTCCACCCACAAGTGTTTCAAAGATCAAAACATTGTTACCCTTTTGCTTGTCAGTGTCTGTTCTACCTAAATAGCTTGATTATTGTATCATAAGGTGATAAACAGCCGGATGTTACCATTTTACTACAGTAAAGTTATCACTTAAACATGCGCCGTGTATGAGAGAGTCAGGAGTCGGAGTTTGGGAAATTGAGGAGTCGGAGTCGGGGCTTCGGCTTGCCGACTCCACAGCCCTGATCTATAGGAGAGGTGATGTCTTGGTATATACTGTGTACTCTCGTCTATGGAGGGTGATGTCTTGGTATATACTGTGTACTCTCGTCTATGGAGGGTGATGTCTCGGTATATACTGTGTACTCTGGTCTATGGAGGGTGATGTCTTGGTATATACTGTGTACTCTCGTCTATGGAGGGTGATGTCTCGGTATATACTGTGTACTCTGGTCTATGGAGGGTGATGTCTCGGTATATACTGTGCGCTCTCATCTGTGGAGAGTAATGTCTCGGTATATACTGTTTGCTCTCATCTATGGAGGGTAATGTCTCGCTATATACTGTGCGCTCTCATCTATGGAGGGTGATGTCTCGGTATATACTGTGCGCTCTCATCTATGGAGGGTGATGTCTCCGTATATACTGTGTGCTCATCTATGGAAGGTGATGTCTCCGTATATACTGTGCGCTCTCGTCTATGGATGGTGATGTCTCGGTATATACTGTGCTCTCTCTTCTATGGAGGGTGATGTCTCCGTATATACTGTGTGCTCATCTATGGAGGGTGATGTCTCCGTATATACTGTGTGCTCATCTATGGAAGGTGATGTCTCCGTATATACTGTGCGCTCTCATCTGTGGAGGGTGATGTCTCGCTATATACTGTATGCTCTCATCTATGGAGAGTAATGTCTCCGTATATACTGTGTGCTATCATCTATGGAGGGTGATGTCTCGGTATATATTGTGTGCTCTCATCTATAGGTGAGGTGATGTCTCGGTATATACTGTGTACTCTCATCTATGGAGGGTGATGTCTCGGTATATACTGTGCGCTCTCATCTATGGAGGGTGATGTCTCGGTATATACTGTGCGCTCTCATCTGTAGGAGAAGTGATGTCTCTGTATATACTGTGCGCTCTCATCTATGGAGGGTAATGTCTCGCTATATACTGTGCGCTCTCATCTATGGAGGGTAATGTCTCGCTATATACTGTGCGCTCTCATCTATGGAGGGTAATGTCTCGCTATATACTGTGCGCTCTCATCTATGGAGGGTAATGTCTCTCTATATACTGTGCGCTCATCTATGGAGGGTGATGTGTCGGTATATACTGTGTGCTCTCATCTATGGAGGGTAATGTCTCGCTATATACTGTGCGCTCTCATCTATGGAGGGTAATGTCTCGCTAATACTGTGCGCTCTCATCTATGGAGGGGTGATGTCTCGGTATATACTGTGCACTCTCGTCAATCGCAGGTGATGTCTCGGTATATACTGTGCGCTCTCATCTATGGAGGGTGATGTCTCGGTATATACTGTGCGCTCTCATCTATGGAGGGTGATGTCTCGGTATATACTGTGCGCTCTCATCTGTAGGAGAAGTGATGTCTCTGTATATACTGTGCGCTCTCATCTATGGAGGGTAATGTCTCGCTATATACTGTGCGCTCTCATCTATGGAGGGTTATGTCTCGCTATATACTGTGCGCTCTCATCTATGGAGGGTAATGTCTCGCTATATACTGTGCGCTCTCATCTATGGAGGGTAATGTCTCTCTATATACTGTGCGCTCATCTATGGAGGGTGATGTGTCGGTATATACTGTGTGCTCTCATCTATGGAGGGTAATGTCTCGCTATATACTGTGCGCTCTCATCTATGGAGGGTAATGTCTCGCTATATACTGTGCGCTCTCATCTATGGAGGGTAATGTCTCGCTATATACTGTGCGCTCTCATCTATGGAGGGTGATGTCTCGGTATATACTGTGCGCTCTCATCTATGGAGGGTGATGTCTCGGTATATACTGTGCGCTCTCATCTATGGAGGGTGATGTCTCGGTATATACTGTGCGCTCTCATCTATGGAGGGTGATGTCGCCGTATATACTGTGCGCTCTCATCTATGGAGGGTGATGTCTCGGTATATACCGTGTGCTCTCATCTATGGAGGGTGATGTCTCGGTATATACCGTGTACTCTCATCTATGGAGGGTGATGTCTCGGTATATACTCTGCGCTCTCATCTATGGAGGGTGATGTCTCGGTATATACTCTGCGCTCTCATCTGTAGGAGAGGTGATGTCTCTGTATATACTGTGCGCTCTCATCTGTGGAGGGTGATGTCTCGGTATATACCGTGTGCTCTCATCTATGGAGGGTGATGTCTCGGTATATACTGTGTGCTCTCATCTATGGAGGGTAATGTCTCGCTATATACTGTGCGCTCTCATTTATGGAGGGTAATGTCTCGCTATATACTGTGCGCTCTCATCTATGGAGGGTGATGTCTCGGTATATACTGTGCGCTCTCATCTATGGAGGGTGATGTCTCTGTATATACTGTGTGCTCTCATCTATGTGGGGTGGGTGATGTCTCAGTATATACTGTGTACTTATCTATGGAGGGTGATGTCTCAGTATATACTGTATTCTGTCATCTATGGAGGGTGATGTCTCGGTATATACTGTGCGCTCTCGTCTATGGAGGGTGATGTCTCGGTATATACTGTGCTCTCTCGTCTATGGAGGGTGATGTCTCGGTATATACTGTGTACTCATCTATGGAGGGTGATGTCTCTGTATATACTGTGCGCTCTCGTCTATGGGGAGTGATGTCTCGGTATATACTGCGTACTCATCTATGGAGGGTGATGTCTCGGTATATACTGGGTACTCATCTATGGGGAGTGATGTCTCGGTATATACTGTGCGCTCTCGTCTATGGGGAGTGATGTCTCGGTATATACTGTGTACTCATCTATGGAGGGTGATGTCTCGGTATATACTGTGTGCTCTCATCTATGGAGGGTGATGTCTCGGTATATACTGTGTGCTCTCATCTATGGAGGGTGATGTCGCGGTATATACTGTGTACTCTGGTCTATGGAGGGTGATGTCTCGGTATATACTGTGTGCTCTCATCTATGGAGGGTGATGTCTCGGTATATACTGTGCGCTCTCATCTATGGAGGGTGATGTCTCGGTATATACTGTGTACTCTGGTCTATGGAGGGTGATGTCTCGGTTTATACTGTGTGCTCTCATCTATGGAGGGTGATGTCTCGGTTTATACTGTGCGCATCTCATCTATGGAGGGTGAATGTCTCGGTAATATACCGTGTGCATCTCATCTATGGAGGGTGATGTCTCGGTTATATACTGTGCGCTCTCATCTATGAGGGGGTGTCTCTGTATATACTGTGCGCTCTCATCTATGAGGGTTGATGTCTCGGTTTATACTGTGCACTCTCGTCTATGGAGGGTGATGTCTCAGTATATACTGTGCGCGCTAGTCTATTGGGGGGGTGATGTTTCGGTATATACTGTGCGCTCTCATCTATGGAGGGTGATGTCTCAGTATATACTGTGCGCTCTCATCTATGGAGGGTGATGTCTCGGTTTATACTGTGCGCTCTCATCTATGGAGGGTGATGTCTCGGTATATACAGTGTGCTCTCATCTATGGAGGGTGATGTCTCAGTATATACTGTGCGCTCTCATCTATGGAGGGTGATGTCTCAGTATATACTGTGCGCTCTCATCTTAGGAGGGTGATGTCTTGCTATATACTGTGCGCTCTAGTCTATTGGGGGGGTGATGTTTTTGTATATACTGTGCGCTCTCATCTATGGAGGGTGATGTCTCGGTATATACTGTGCGCTCTCCTCTATGGAGGGTGATGTCTCGGTATATACTGTGTACTCCTCTATGGAGGGTGATGTCTCGGTATATACTGTGCGCTCTCGTCTATGGAGGGTGATGTCTCGGTATATACTGTGCGCTCTCATCTATGGAGGGTGATGTCTCGGTATATACTGTGTGCTCTCATCTATGGAGTGTGATGTCTCGGTATATACTGTGTACTCTGGTCTATGGAGGGTAATGTCTCGCTATATACTGTGCGCTCTCATCTAAGGAGGGTGATGTTTTGGTATATACTGTGCGCTCTCATCTATGGAGGGTGATGTCTCAGTATATACTGTGTGCTATCATCTATGGAGGGTGATGTCTCAGTATATACTGTGCGCTCTAATATATGGAGGGTGATGTCTCAGTATATACTGTGCGCTCTCATCTATGGAGGGTGATGTCTCAGTATATACTGTGCGCTCTCATCTATGGAGGGTGATGTCTCAGTATATACTGTGCTCTCTCATCTATGGAGGCTGATGTCTCAGTATATACTGTGTGCTATCATCTATGGAGGGTGATGTCTCAGTATATACTGTGCTCTCTCATCTATGGAGGGTGATGTCTCAGTATATACTGTGCGCTCTCATCTATGGAGGGTGATGTCTCAGTATATACTGTGCGCTCTAGTCTATTGGAGGGTGATGTCTCAGTATATACTGTGCGCTCTAGTCTATTGGAGGGTGATGTCTCAGTATATACTGTGCGCTCTAGTCTATTGGAGGGTGATGTCTCAGTATATACTGTGCGCTCTAGTCTATTGGGGGGTGATGTCTCGATATAAACTTTATGGGATTATTGTTTATCGAGTGCACTGTATCTGACAAATCATTATGTGGATATAAATTCATGCACCTTTTAAATGAATTTATTTAGTTAAATATTTTTCCATTCACATTACTGTCAATAATCGCCAGTATTATATTCTTATTTATTACTTTTAATGGTCACTGTTATCTGCAGTTTTCCTTTAATAATTATTGCCTCTATTATTGATCATTATTGTACATTGAACATGAGATACGGGTTTGTCGTGCCTTGAGCCACGTTTGAACATATTGTGCAGTGATAGGCGCAGCCGTCACACTTAAAGGGGTTGTCTCACTACATTGATTCATCTCACCTCAGTCCTGTTTTCTTGGTTTCACTTTAAATTCAGGGGCGTGTTTACTGGCTTCAACTAGGCTGCAGTAGAAGCCAGGTCTGTAGCTATAGCAACCAGTGCTGGCAGCCTATCATGAAAGAGTAAACAGGTTGTAGCATGCAACAGTGCTGACAGCTATAGGAAGATCAAACAGGTCGTATCTGTAGCACATGCTGACAGCCTATCAGGAGAGATCAAACAGGTCTGTAGATGTAGCAACCAGTGCTGGCAGCTTATCATGAGAGATTGAACAGGTCTGTAGCTATAGTGACCTGAGGAGCTGATGCAGCCCATACAAGAGGGGATATCTCAGAATAGGTAGGACACTGTTAATGAAAATATATTACAAAGTAACTTGTTTTTGCAAGATCTTTAACATGAAAAGCAACAATCCTTGTAGTGAGACAACCCCTTTAACTACACGCCGCTAACTGTAGTTTGGTCATTTCAGATCATTCGTTATTTCTGTCATGTTTGTAGTTTACTATTAATGTGCATCTAGTAAGCACTAGACAGGGGTTGGGGGTCCGTGGCAGAAAAAAGGTTGAAAACCACACGTCTGTGATGTCCTTGTACTTACCCCTAGGTGACAGGTCGATGCTACTCCCAGCATACTAACGCCATGCTTGTTCTTGCATTTTAGGAAATCCAGTCATAAAGCAAGAAGAGGAAGAGGGGGATGAAGCTTCCTAATCTCTATGGGTATCTTATTAAATTATTTGAATATATCTATAAAAAATATTTTTTTTTTATAAATGTTATTTGTATATACGAAATATGTTTTAAAATGGTTTCCTTTTGTACTCCTCATAATCTTCTGTAGAAGGCATTGTCTTGACCTGTGAGGTTGGGTTGGACTGAATTGAATTGACTTTAGTTTTACAAAAATGTGTGAGTATATCCGGCAACTTATTAGTGGTCTGCTCGTCAGACAGGCAAAACAAAGTGTATTATTCAACTTAAAGGGAACCTGTCACATAGGTTATGCCCCCCTTGTTGAGGGCAGCACAAGCTAGTGTCAGACCTGCTGTTCCAGCGCTGTGTCCCTTATTCTGTAAGATGCAGCAGTTTTAGAGCATTTAATGCTCAAATCTTATTCATGAGCAGGTATTAGCCCCGCCCACCAAAGGCTAGCCCCACCCACTTGAGTTATTCACATGTTTCTACCTATTCAAAGTAATAGGTTTATCGGTTGATGTGGGCGGGGCTAGCCTCAGGTGGGCGGGGTATGAAAAAATTACTCTTTTCATGACTTTTTCTGGCTGAAAGCTGCAGATTTGAGCACTAAATACTCAGAAACTCCAGCATCTTGAAGAATAATTGACACAGTGCTGGAAACAGCAGGTCTGACACTAGCTTGTGCTGCCCTCAGCAAGGGGGGCATAATCTATGTGACAGGTTCTTTTTAAATGTGGGAAGGAGACCTACGGGATGCCTCCCTGAGGTGATTAACAGGACTTTTACCCATGTTTAAAGGGAACCTGACGCATTGAAAATGCTATTGGATCTGCAGGCAGCATGTTATAGAGCAGGAGTAGCTGAGCAGATGGATATAAAGCTTTGGCGGGAAAGATTCAGCAGACGTTATATTCTCTTCATTTAAATCCCAACCTATTCTGGGTTAAGGAGTCCATTGTTATCAGTGATCGACAGTCTTCTTTGTATGAATGTGCATACAGAGATAGTGGTTGATCACTGCTAAGACCGCCCACTGGACTCCTTAACCAAGAATAAGCAGGGATTTAACTGAATAACATGCAAGCTTTACTGAATCCTTTCCCACATGACAATGCTCCGCTCTTTCTGGTGTATAACATGCTGCCTGCAGATCTGATACAACCGAAAAAAATTCTTCCACAAAAAAATAAAATACATATAATCTTTATTTAAATACATACATAGACAGAATCAGAAATAATAATATGATACATAAGCACCCAATCATGAAAACTGCTACCACCCTTCAAAACACAAAGGTCTGTAAGCATATAATAGTAGCTAGGCTAAGACAATGATTCTAGAGCAGGGGTGTCAAACTGCGGCCCTCCAGCTGTTTGGAAACTACAACTCCCATCATGCCCACGGTTATAGATTATACAAATGCATCATGGGAGCTGTAGTTTCCCAACAGCTGGAGGGCCGCAGTTTGACACGTGTGATCTAGAGTGATTAGACATATCAAAAGTTGTATATACTTAACCCAAATGCTGACCAGTGTATGGAGAGGAGCAGAAACCCCAACGCACGTTTCGCTTAGCACTTCTTCAAGGGGAATCATTTGGGTTAAGTATATACCTATGGCATTATTTGTGGATATACATCTTTTGATATGTCTAATCACTCTAGATTCATTGTCTTAGCCTAGCTACTATTATAGGCTTACAGACCTTTGTGTTTTGGAGGGTGGTAGCAGTTTTCATGATTGGGTGCTTATGTATCATATTATTTCTGATTCTGTATATGTATGTATGTATTTAAATAAAGATGACATGTATTTTATAATTTTTTTTGTGGAAGAGTTTTTTCGGTTGTTCTAGTGCTACATGATTTTTCCCTGTGGTTGGTATCTATTTGCCCGATTTGTTTGCTGGTGTTTTTTCTGCAGATCTGATAGTATGTTCAGCGTGACAGGTTCTCTTTAAGATGAAAAATACTTTGTCTGGAAAGAATCTGGTCAATTTGGTTAGGGCCAACCTAAAGCCGAAAATACACTAATATTAACCAGCGTAGAGTATCAGGGCGAATAGGACTGTCCTAAAATTTAAAATCTGTTTTATTTGCACAAAATAGAGGATGAATGAAAAATTGTTCCTTCTCTCTAAAATCAAGCACAGAAAAATATCGTTTTCATACACAGTGTCTTGTGACCTGTTATGTAAGTGATTTTCTCCACTAAGCACATGTTTGGGATTGGTTTTCTCATTACTTTGTAATGAACAAGCCTATCTGTCCTCTGCAGCCTACAGTCTGTATGTGTGAATATACATTTATAGCCACTTACATATAAACTGCTCTGGTGTTTGCCAAGATCCGCACTGTATTTATAAATCCATACTATTTTTGGGTTGGCATTTTTGTTGTCACTGGGGTAAAAGTCTGTCCTAAAGGGGTGTTCCCATTTTGCACATTTATCACATATCAACAAGCTATGCCATAAATGTGTGCTATGTAAGGTTCTTACCTGTGGTGTCCACACCAATCACAAAAATGGGTTCCTGAAAGTCTCCATAAAAGCAGAGCAGTAGTGAGAACTTTCCTGTTCATTTCAGCGGGAGTTGAGAGTACAGCCGAGCACATACCCTATTGACATTGCATCTCTTTTCAAATTCTTTGTACCTTCTGAATTTTTACATTTGTTATATGCTGATCAATGCGTAAATGACCAATCTTTTCATAAAATAATTGTAGAAACAATCAAAATTGAGAATGTGTGGAAAAATAAAGGTATTTAATTTTCAAGTTTCCATTGGTGTTTCGAAAAAGTTTGTTTTGTCGCTTTAGAAGTGTAATAAAAAAAAAGGTATTGCCCAGATAAACTAGGGCAGCTTTTTAGAAACAGACCCTGCTGCCAATGGGTGAAGTCCACTAGAAGCTGGCGATATATATTGAAATGTGCCCTTCTTCCTGCTGGACAATGGAGAAGGCAGGCACAATGTCGCAGCACTGAAGCATTAACTGTCAGGTGAGTAAAGGATGTTTGTATGGCTTATCCATATGTTTATTTAGTTATTCTGAAATTCAGGTGTTAAATCCCTTGCTGAGGCCAGCTCGTAGCTTGCGTTATTCCTCCTAGAAATGTATTGCTGAAACGGTCAAGTGGGTGTTACCTATTGGGTGGTTGTCCATGTACAATGTAACATAGTCCAGTCAGTGAGTGCAGGGACACAACTCTTTGAAAACTGGAATGGTAACACCCATCTGACTGATTCGGTAATACATTTCCTAGAGCAGGGGTCTCAAACTGCAGCCCTCCAGCTGTTGGGAATCTACAACTACCATCATGCCCACTGTTATAGATAATATAAATGCATGATGGGAGTTGTAGTTTCCCAACAGCTGGAGGGCCGCAGTTTGAGACCCCTGTCCTAGAAGAATAACAGAGGAACAGCACAACACAGTTATAAGAGAAGATGCTCCAGAATTGTTATATCACAGGGAACACAAGGATTTACTAAAGCAGACATGGCAGGAACAGCTACAGGTGCTCGTGCTCCTAAGCCATAGTAACGGCACACAGTTTACAGCTAATTGCTGTGGCTTTGCAAGTACAGGTAAGGTACAATAATTAGTGGTAAACCGCATGCACTTACATCATTTCAGCTGCATGGTGTACAGGCAACCCTAAGGGGCCGTTCACACGGCTGATTTGGGCGCTGATTTCAGCCATACTGCCCCGGGGGATTGCGCTGCAGTACGGCTGAAATCCATCCCTGTCATTACGGTAATCCACGGTTCTCTTAGAGAACTATGGATTCAGTCTCCTCTCCCCGCTCGGCTAATACGCCGGGCGGGGAGAAAGTGGCAAGCACATTATTTACGGCGTGTACGCGCCGTGAATAATGAATGTCTATGGGGCCGGCGAGCTGCCGCCTCCCGCCCCACGGCAGCCGGCGTAATTGCGGGGCGAAATCCGCCGGGCGGGGAGAAAGTGGCAAGCACATTTTTTAAACGGCGTGTACGCTCCGTGAATAATGAATGTCTATGGGGCCGGCGAGCTGCCGCCCCCCCGCCCCACGGCAGCCGGCGTAATTGCGGGGCGAAATCCGTCCCGCAATTACGTCGGCAATAAGCCGTGTGAACTGTGTTCACACAGTGTTTTGAATACGGTTTTCAGATCCAAAAGACATATTCAAAAGCGCTGCATATAACTCATCCAACAAGCACCCAGAGTGAGCTGTGTGTTTGGATGCGTTTTTGCTGCAGCCGAAAATGCACCCTATAGGTCTAAATAGGGTGGCTGCTGCGTAAAGCGGATCACGAATTGACATGTCAATTCTTTGCACAGATCCAAAAGACGCATCAGAAAGACTCATGTAAAACACACATCGCGATCACTCGTCTGAACACTAATGCGTGTTTTACATTGAAGGCAATGTAAATCACACTGCACATTGTTATATGCGTGTTGGCGTCAGTTTAGGGTCCAAAACACAGATCCAAACACACCGTGTGAACATCCCCTAAGGCCGTGTTCACACGGCTTATTCCCGACGGATTTGTGCGCCGAAATTGAGGCACCAATCCGCCGTGAATAAGGGGCGGGGACCGGAGCGCGGCGGGGGCGCCGCTCCGGCCCCATAGACAATGCATTGTTTACGGCGCGTCCGCGCCGTAAATAATGTGCATGTCACTTTCTCCCCCGCGGCGGATTTGCCGAGCGAGGGGAGGAGCGACGGAATCCACTGTTCTCTATGAGAGCAGTGGATTACCCGTAATGACTCCGACGGATTGGCGCCGTATTGAAGCGCAAATCCGGCGCGGAATACGGCGCCAATCCGTCGGCAAATAAGCCGTGTGAACGGGGCCTTAGATTCATGTTGTTGTGGTCATCTGCATTGCCCTTAAATGAAACTAATAATGATTGGCTGCTAACTTGATGTGCCACATGGTACAGTAAGGGCATGTTCACACGGCGGTTTTGGTCGCGGCCAAAACCTAGTCGATCCTCGCCGCGAACTCGCGTCTCCCGACGCGGCGTGGTCTTGGCGTGGTTTGGGGCGCAGCTTGCGCCGAAGGTTTGCCCCCATGCAAATTGATAGCAAAGGGCAAACCGCGCCACGAGCCACGGCCAAGCCAGCGCCCACGTGGGAGACGCGAGTTCGTGGCGAGGATCGACGAGGTTTTGGCCGCGGCCAAAACCGCCGTGTGAACATGCCCTTACTGTACCATGTGGCACATCAAGTTAGCAGCCAATCATTATTAGTTTCATTTAAGGGTAATGTAGATGACCACAACAACATGAATCTTAGTGGATGTTCACACAGTGTGTTTGGATCTGTGTTTCGGACCCTAAACTGACACCAACACGCATATAACAATGTGCAGTGTGATTACATTGACAGGAGAGTTCGCCACAGGCGTGTGAATATTAACGCGGTTTCCCATAGGAAACCATGTTAATAAACTAGGCGTGATTTGGCCGCGGGAACCGCGTCGGAACCCGCGGCCAGAACCGCACCCCAATCCGCGGTGTGATGAGGGCCTAAACCTGCATTTATCGATGAGGAACACAGTGTCCGTAGAAATAGTTTTGGCAAATGTAAAAAGATTTTTAATTATAGGAAATCAGTACAGAATATGTAACCATAGTTACATCGCTGCAGAACACATTAATTGGGTTAGTCCACAAAAGACAAAATGCTCAATTTGAGGTTATAATGAACAGGTTCGTTTTTTTTTTTTTTTTTTTTAAATTTTTACCATAAAAATTAATTATAAAAAATTAATTGTATTAAAACACCAACAAGAGTACAGGGTTGGAGCCTACAGCACACACAGGCAAAATACACAAAAGGCTTTTACTCGCACAGCATTCTTATGGGCCTATTGGATGTCAAAGACCTCTATTTCCTGATGCTGTTTATGTTAATAGCTCAATATTAAAACAATCTGGGAACACAGCGTTTTATTATGAAATATATCCTCCAGAGCTTCTGCTGCCAGTACCAACCCTGGTCCTCGGGCTTAGCCTTCTGGACTATTTTGTGGGCAAATAAGTAACAGTTCACTGTACACTACAAGTCATAAACATTACATAGCCTCCATCCGCACCCGACCACTGGGGGCATTGGTAGCAGGAGGGCTGGCATGACGGAGGGGCACATTTAATACAAGAGAAAATTAGCTTTAAAGGATAAAACTTAACTTTCACTATTTTATCCCCCTGGCACTTTAATGTACATCGTGGAATGCCATGTACTAAAGCTCCAGTATGTAGAAACAGGGATGGATGAAAACAGACACTAGAGTTGTGTCCATGCAGAAGACTGTCCTGTCAGTGATTGAGCGCCTGGTTCCTGATAACATGGCCATAACCAGAAAAACTCTGATTCTAAACCACTTGACAGGTTTACTTTAAGTGGCTATCTACAAACAGGATGTGATAGAGGAGCTCTGTGATACATAGGGTTATATGATAGAGGAGAGAAGCTGAGCTCGTTGGTGAATATGTAGGGTTTATATAGTGGGATAGGGAAAGGGGTTTGTAGAAGCTGAGCTCTGTGCTATATAGGGTTATATGATTAGAAGAGAGAAGCTGAGCTCTGTGATATATAGGGAGGGTTATATTATTTTGAGCAGAATTTCCATCATATAGCCCTATATAATCAGAGCTCATCTTCTCTCCCTCTATCATATAACCCTATATATCACATAGCTCAGATCCTCTCCTATCATATAAAACTATATATAAAAGAGCTCAGCTCCTCTATTGTATAACCCTATGTCACAGAGCTCAGCTTCTCTCCTCTATCATATAACCCTATATAACACAGAGCTCAGCTTCTCTCCCTCGTTCATATAACGCAGTGTTTCTCAACTCCAGTCCTCAAGGCACACCAACAGGTCATGTTTTCAGGATCTCCCACAGAATGCACTGACAATAATGATATCACCTGTGCAATGCTGAGGAAATCCCTGAAAACTTTGCCTGGTGATGGGTCCTGAGGACTGGAGTTGAGAAACACTGATATAACCTATATATCACAGAGCTCAGCTCCCTTCCTCTATCATATAACCCTATATATGACAGATCTCAGCTCCCTTCCTCTATCATATAACCCTATATATGAGCAGTCATTCTAAAGCCCTTTTCTCCTCCCTCTATATATATAAATACCCTTTACTATACAAAGCACAGGTAACCCTCTATTATATCAGGTAGCATAAACCACCTGACAGGTTCCCTTTTAATGGCAACAGTCAATAGCACCCAGAAGGAGGGGGCAATGGCAGTCTGACAGCCAACAGAAACTGTAGATTGCTGGTCAGTGATACTTGATGAAATTTGCTTAGCCCTTGCCCTGATTAGGTAGGTAAGAAGGTGACTGTAAAGGGTTTAATATTTGTAACATAACTGGAAAAATAGTAATGTGCATCTTCTTAAAGGGAACCTATCAGCTGTTTCATACTACCCAAACCACAGGCAGTATACACTACGCCACCGGATCCCTTATTGCAGTAAAGTTTATTTCAAGAGAGACGGGCATGAGAAGCATACGAGCAGAGACATCTGACGGGCAGCGCGGCACAACAGACTCCTCCGCTTCGGGCAGGGCGCTATTCCGTGTGACAGTCTCTCAGACTGTTCTTTTCTCCCGATATGCCATAGCACTTATAACACACTCTACTGCAGTGAGGAACCGTGGGGTTATTTTATGCTGCCCGTGGTTCAGGCATCATGAAACAGACCGGTTTGCTTTGCATGTGTAATTCCCTTTACATTATGATTGTTCGTAGTGCGATTACAATAGCAAGGTGGGGATTTCTGTTGTGCAATACCTAGTGACTTATTGGCTGTGATTTCCACAATGCTACTTACATATTGATTATGTCAAACCAGCTCCTAACCCCTAGCTTAATTTCCCATTAACAGCTACTACTATGCAAACCACATTGGATATGGTGTCCCAAGCATAGTGACAGGGAATCCCAGCAGTGTCACTACCTCATGTGCAAAGGCCCCTCAAGATGACCTTTGCATAGAACATAAGTCATACCTGCTAATTTTGGCAGAACCAATAGACCTTCTAAGGTGTGTCTGGGTTCCTTGACTCACTGTGGCCAACAGGGGAAAAATGGGATCAGCTTACTGGACTAGGTCTCTGGTATATATTAGGATACCATCAAAAAGGTATCCTTATGTATACCAGGGTGGAGCCATAGGAAACCGTGGAGGAGACCTGGTCTCTTTAGGACTATGTTTGCTTTATACTACTGCATACATTTTATGCACCTAAAACAAAAGCTTGTTAGACCACACTGTGTCCAGTGCATAGACCATATCATAATGGTGCAGTAGGCCAAAGAGAGACTAGATTTCGCCTACAGACCTGTATGGCTCCATGGCGTTATAAGTCAGGGTATCCCAATGGATACCAAATATGGAGCCACAGACAGTGATGTAAATGGGGCCTTAGTCATTTTTATACCTGCAACTTTTAGAATTACTAAATACGCATGAAAGGATAAAATGTTTCCTTGGAGAGAGTGACCAATAAATTGGTCGGTGTGAGGATTTATGCGCCTTTCAGACATCACTGACTGTTTTGCATAAAGCAAAGGCTTCTGGGAAAAGAGCGGAGGAGCTCCACAGCGCACTCTATTGGATGTAGTTCTCCTCAATTCACAATGTAGCTCGCAGGAGCCTTGCAGTGTGAAAGGGATTTAAGCCAAACCAGTTAAAGGGGTTGTCTCACTACATTGATTCATCTTACTTCAGTCCTGTTTTCTTGGTTTCACTTTGAATTCAGGAGCGAGTTTACTGGCTTCTACTAGGCTGCAGTAGAAGCCAGGTCTGTAACTATAGCAACCAGTGCTGCCAGCCTATCGGGATAGAACAAACAGGTCTGTAGCAATAGCGACCTAAGGAGCTGATGCAGGTCATGCAAGAGTGGATATCTTGGAATAGGTAGGACACTGTTAATGGACATATATTGCAAAGTGACTTGGTTTTTGCAAGATCTTTAATATAAAAAAACAATCCTTGTAGTGAGACAACCCCTTTAAGTTCATCTACAGACAGCTGTTTTGAGGTATTTGCCCCTCATCAGTGCAGATTAGAACTTAATACGCATGAAGCATTGATTGAAAGCCTAAAGCCATCATACGTCTTGGGAAAATTGAGCAATACATAGGGCCTAATGTATGAACACTGTCTAGGTGTGAGACTTTCTTTGTTGCCCATAGCAACCAATGAGTACTCCACTCATTTTTTCAGAGCACTATATGAAATGAAAGGGGAGCTCTGATTGGTTCCCTTAGGCAACAAAGACCGTCTTGTACCAGACATGGGCCTCGTGTATGAAAACTGTCTCGGTCTGAGAGCTATTTCTAGAGATAAAATGATAGGAAGGCCCCATTGTGCCTAACAGATCTGGTTTCTCCAACTCGACCCTCAATGAACATTGTTCACTTGTTTTTATACTTTAACTTAATGTAAGCAAGTTCTCCTCCAAAATAAACAGCAATCAATGACTAGGGGTAGTTCCAGACCAATAAAACTGCCATTACAATTGTTTGCCACTCAGCTTCCTAGATGGCAAATCTCTATAGTAAGAAAGAATTGGGTACAATATGTGTTACTACATAACAAAACCTTTTGGGCCACATGTATGAAACCGGTCTAGGTCTAAAACTCACTTTGTTGCCTATAGCGACCAATCAGAGCGCCCCTCTTATTTCATGGAGTGCTCTGATTGGCAACAAAGTGAGTTTTAGACCTAGACCGTTTTCATACATGTGGCCTTTTATTTTTTAAATTAAGGAACCTTGCATTGCTGGGTGACATGCCCTATAGGATTTTTAAATGGCAGCCATATTGATTGTCGTGTAGATTTAAAAAAATAAAAAAAGGGTCGGGAAAAAACCCAAGAAGACTGTGTAAAGACCAGTAAATGAATTTCACTTAATGGTGATTTTTTATTTTATGGAAAAATTGTCTTTAAGGTTTTTGCACTCTGGGATTTAGACACTTGTAAATACATTTTACACTACTGTACTTGGCACTCTGCGCTGATCTTATACGCTGAACATCGTGTCGGTGGTGTTTATCAATGCAAAAATTGAAGTCACCAGAAGATTAAAGTGGTTGACCAGAATTAGGAAAACATGGTTGCTTTATTCCCAAAACAGTGCTACAGCGGTCTACAGGTCGGGTTTGGTGTTGTATTTCAGCTAGATTTTAAGCAATTGTTAATGAGCGGCAACACCACACACGCCCTGTGCACTTGAGTGGGGCTGTTTAAGAAAGCTGCCATGTTTTTCCAATCCTGAACAACCCCTTTAAAAATCAAAGCAAAAAAAACCTTAACAGATCGTAAAAGTATCTTCTACCATTTTATAACCTGTGAAAGGGGTATTCCCATCTGTTGCGGCAGCAGAGGGTAAAGACATGGCTGCGCCTGTATAGCGGTCATCATTCTTTTCTATGAGAGTTCTGAATACACTTGATGCTTGCAAACCTTATAGAAATCAATAGAGAGACAGGTGGCCGCAACCACGAAGTTAAAGGGGTAGTACACTTTTTTTTTTTATTTTTGTATTACCATAGTAGTGCCCATTTGAAAGGGGAAACAAAAACAAACTCCCCTCCCCTGACCTTCAATCTAGCATTGCTCCGACCTCACTCACCGCTGGACTTCTGTGTAGCATGAGTGTTCGATAGTGAAGCGAGACAGTGGCATGTGACCTCGGCAGAGGTGACCTTCTCGTCTAACAAAACAAGGCTGGTGGAGGGTAAGTGCATGTTCCCACGGCACGGATTTGCGGGCGGGTTTTCAGACGGTTTGCGGTTTTGCAGACCGTCTGAAAAACCGGCCGCAAAGGAACACACCGGGCTTCTATGGAAAACCCGTGCAGCAGTCCCCACTGCATGGGATTTCTGCACGGCGGTTTTTCAAACCACCAGCCGCCCGAAAATCATTGAACATGTTAATTCTTCCGTTTCTTCCAGTTTTCGGACGGAATATGAACATGTGAATGGCAAGGGGGAGGCCTTTCTCTGCTCCCCTCCCTTCCCCCGGGACGGTGCACAAACCGGACAAATACCGGTCGGATAAACCGACCGGCATTTGTCCTCTGCCTTGTAAACGGACCCTAAGGATTGGGCAGCGCTGGGTCAGGGGAGAGTATAAGATTTTCTATTTTAAACTATAGTAATAAAGAAATGTGGTGGACAACCCTTTTAAAAAATAGGAATACCCCTTTAAGTTATCCCCAGCAACAAAAAAAAATGCATTATGTGGCAACCTACCACACAAAACATCTTGCAAAAACAGGCAATGGAAAAGTGGAAACTGCTAAAAACTTCCCTGATAATGATAGATATACCATGTTGATTTCTTACAATACTGTATTTTATAGGCCACCATTAATACAAAATGTAAAGGTCATGCATTTATAATGAATACACATCAATTAAAAAAAAATAGGCAGTCAATATTATGTGAAGGGTCAATCACGCTGTCCAAAAGTATAAACATACAGATTGTCTCTGAAGCATATAAAGATTATTATTTTACAAAACAAATTAGATATAGGTGTTTGTACATATAGTGTATATACATTGCCTTTTTATTCCCATTGTAGAGCTATAGACATCTTTTCATAAATTGTTAAAAAATATACGATTCTTCTGACATTTGTGCTGGAAAGTAAATGGGTTCACACATTCTATAACACAAACTGAGCAATAAAAAGTGCATCTGTTAATATTACAAGTTTATTTTGTTGTATGTGAAGAGCATGCATCGTGTAAACTATGCAGAGGCAACCACTATAAGGGCGTCCATATGCAGTCCTGGAGGTCCGTCGGACCATTAACATCACAGCTTTTGTAGCCAACAAATATGAACAGTTATTACTAAAGAGAAATATCAACTGTACTGGTTATCTAAAGGAGGACACAGCTCTTCTGACACTTCTGATTTACCATTTTTTAACAACTTTTCTTAGAACTCCATTCTACATAATTCCTCCTAGAAGTGTATGACTAAATTGGCAATGGGGTGGTACCCATTCATCTTTTGAATAGAATGTGCCCCTACGTATCAGCACTGGACAGTGTGTAACGATACATCTTATTGGCAAGAAAACCGGTAACACCTAATTTACTGAAGGAAGTATAGAGGAATAGCACAATGCACAATTGTTATTTCATGAGGGAATGTCGGTATGTATTAAGGTGGACAAGTCCTTCTACTTTTAGTGTTTCTTTAATGTAATCAAATTCTGGTAACACTTAGGGTATGTTCACACAACGTTTTTCAGATCCATTTTTCGGATCCAAAAAACGTATCTAACGATGTGCAGTGCGATTTACATTGGTTCAATGTAAAATACGCATCTCCGTTCAGACAAGTGATCGCTGTTGCGTGTTTACTTGCGCCTTTTCAATGCATTTTTCGGATCCGTTTTAAGAATTGACATGTCATATCCAAATGAGTGCTGTGGAGAGATAAGATGAGGGACAGGCGCACCTCGTGTAGTACAATCAGAGCAATAACTTGATTAAAACAAGTGACAGAACCGCTCACCTGGACGGGTTGTATAGGAATGGTACAACACACTTTAATGCATAATCATGTGTAATCCAGCTGCCGAAGTTCCAAGTCCCACGGTGTAGAATTACTCGCACTTTCTGTAATCCACCGGAAGTAAAATGGCGATATAATCCAGTAAAAATGGATATAAAAGGACAAAATGGAACTAGTAGCGCATAGACCAAAATATAGAGAACAGTGAGTGGCTGCACTATTTAAAAATTAAAATAGAATAAGATTATAAAACTATAATTATAAAAATGAGATAAATTGACACTTAGGAATTGATTTTTCCAGATTGTTTTTATGCTAAATAAATTTGACACAATTAAAAATGCAATGCGTTTCACCCGCACACTGGCCAGTGTGCGGGTGAAACGCGTTGCATTTTTAATTGTTTTTATGCTAAATAAATTTGACACTAATCTGGAAAAATCTATTCCTAAGTGTCAATTTATCTAATTTTTATAATTATAGTTTTATAATCTTATTCTATTTTAATTTTTAAATAGTGCAGCCACTTACCGCTCTCTATATTTTGGTCTATGCGCTACTAGTTCCATTTTGTCCTTTTATATTCATTTTTACTGGATTATATCGCCAAGAATTGACATGTCAATTCTGTTTGCGTTTTATGCAAGTCAAATCCCCATAGGAAACAATGGGGTGCGCGGTTGGAGCCCGAAAAACGGATCCAAAAGCGCAACATACTATTGGGTTAGTTTTGGATGCACTTTTGATACGAAAATCGCATCCGAAAAACGCATTGGATTAAAATTTGAATGTCTGTCTGTGCCTATACAATAATTACTGTGTACAGGAACTCTTTCCCATGACTTCACCGTACGGTGACATCCCTACTTGTTCTTGTTTTGTGACATTATGATACACTTATAATAAGAATAATAATAACCATATAATAAATTAGTAATTAATATAATTATTATATTCTATTATATATTAATAATACATTTATTAATAATCACTAACATATTAATAATTGTTAAATTATTATTACAATTAGTAATTATAAAAAATAAATAAGTAATTAATTGTTAATAATTACTAATTATTAATTTATGTATTAATAATAATTATGAATTTACAATTAATGATTAATTTATTTTCTATTAATTAGTAATCAATTAATTGATAGTTAGTATTATTAATTGATAATTAGCAATTAATATAATTAGTAAACAATATTAATAAATCATTATTAATAACTACTATTATTTGCTATTAATTATTAATCAATTAAGATATTAATTTATTAATTAATAATTAAAGTAACAATTATAAATTAATTAATTAGCAATTAATATTTGATAATTCATAATTAGATTTTTTTTTATTTTTTTTTATGGGGTGGGTTTGGGAAGCTATAGGTTAATTTTAAAATAAAATTGTGGTGATAGGTTTATTTCAATCAAATTATTAGATAAAGGAGTGTAGTTTATGATTAATACAAGGTCAAAAGGGTGTATTTGGTCATGGATAGGTTAAATTAATAGCGTTTAATTGATTTGAAAGGAAAAGCATTGAAAAACGGATCTGAAAAACGCATCCAAAAAGCATCTGCAGCTGCGTTTTTGGATACAGTTTGGATGCAGTTTCTCTTCTGGTAAAAAAAAAAAAAAAAAAAAAAAAAAACGGATCCAAAACATCGTGTGAACATACCCTTACATTTTGAAACGGAATAGAAGGAAAATATTTTGGCTAATAAAAAGATATCCTTTTATATTGTAAATATTCCATTTCCTCAGGTTTTAGATTACGAGACTAATACATAGAATATAAATTTGGAGAAGGGGTCAGGACTTGGTTATTTTGTATGCGAGAGGTATTACAGTATGTGTGTGTCTCCAATAATACAAACTCACTATAAGATGAAAGGGGTTGTCTGGGTTATTTTAACTATAGTTAGGTTAATTATAACCTGATAAAATAAAAAACACATATCTCCCTTCTCACTTCCATTCCAGTAATACCACCATCCTCCATCTCCCCCAGTTCTTCTGTTGACTGCTGGCTGCTGCAGTCAGCTTGACATGTCACTGCCCAATGTCACCGTTTGGAAGTGAGCAGCTCTGAGAGGTGACGTCAGCAGTGGCACGATAGATGCAGCAATCTTGAGCCGCCTACAACAGCCGTAAGTCAACAGAAGAGTCAAAGATGGTGGTAACACTGTCAAAGAGGTGAGTAGGGGACCTTTTTCAATTAAAATACTGAGTAAACTCATTGCTTCTAGCTCAGATTTTTGTACACTTTTAAGGCTAGTGTCTCACGATATGACAGCAGTGTGTAGTGGACACTCAGGCTAGTAATGCTTGCACTAGTTTGATCGTGATATTCTGACAAACTCATAAGGCCATTGGTGACCATCGTTTCATCCACATGGAGCTGCTGCACAGTGGAATCCTAGCCTTAAAGGGGTTGTCTCACCATGCAGTTTCACAGAGCCACAACCAATTTTAGAGTCATTCATGTCTCTTCCTGGTCAGGTTGTGGGTGGTTCTATAGCAGTGATTAGCGTATCAGCTCTGTATTCCCAGCTCTTCCAATTGCACTCCCGAGAGCAGGAGATGCTATCAATAGAGCAGAGAGCTTCAGATCTCAATGTAAACACTCAAAAGTAATTACTCTCCTTTTTTAGGGTATGTTTACATGACGTAATTGCGGGGCGCAGTTCAGCGCGTATTTGCGTTTCAATACGGCCGAAATGCGCCCCCACAATTACAATAATTCATAGCTCTCATAGAGCGCTATGAATTACGTCTCGTCTCCCCTGGTGTACAATACGATTGTATTGTACTTCCGGAGGAAAGAAGTGACATGTCACTTCTTCGCGGCCCTTACGCACCGTGGATAATGACCTTGAATGACCCTGACTAGCGCGTACTTCTAAAACACCCAGTATATTGTGGCGTGTACTGTACGTGCCGCAATACACCGTGTGAACATACCCCTTAGCGATAACACAGTTCTCAAGCTGCCACTGCTTGTGTGCGGAACTGTGGTGACGTCACTCCCTGCTATCAGATAAGACAACGAGCAGGGGAGGGCAGGTCTGTAACCTAGAGTAACCTGTGTGCACTCAGAGCAGATAAAATCTCTTCTCTCCTCAACAAAGCAAAATAAACAAAGCAATATATTTGGAAAAAGTCTTCATTTACTGTTCCCAACATGTCGCAAGCTAAAAGTTGTAGTGAGATAACCCCTTTAAGGTTACTGTCGGCATTTGGTTATACATTTAGGTTGGGTTCACACAGTTTTTTTTATGCCTATTTTGTATATTTTTAAGTCAAAACTAGGAATAGATCAAAAACAGAGGTACAAGCCTTTCCCTTATTCTTTTCTCTGTGTAGGCTCCACTCCTGCTTTTGTCCTACAAATTCTGCTGTGAAATACAGGTCAAAAACATTGTGTAAACCCAGCCTCAGTGCTGCTAAATATGCACCACAAGAACATTGTGTGGTGGCAGAAGCATTGCAGTTTAATAGGATAATGATTCAGTACTATTTGAGATTTTACAGCTCTAAAAGCCATATATAAGAAAATGGTGCGCCCTCACAACCACAAGATAGGATGGGACATCTAGGCCATAAGCAGTTTTAATGATAAAGTGTGTGTTTATCCCCAGTATTGAAATTAATAGACTGCATTATCCCATGATTAGCCTATTAGGCTATGTTCACACGGCTTAAAATGGGACGTATCTCGCCCTGTATGTCGCGCCATACTGCGCTAAATACATCCCAGTCATTACGGTAATCCACAGTTCTCATAGAGAACTGTGGATTACGTCTCCTCTCCCTGCTCAGACAATACGCCGAGCGGGTAGAGAAGTGACATGTCAATTATTCACGGCACATACGCGCCGAGAATAATGAGTGTCTATGGAGCCGGCGGGCTGCCGACCCCCCCCCCCCCCGCCCCGCCCAAGCACATGCTGTAATTGCGGGGCGAAATACGTCCCGCAATTACTGCCGTGTGAACATAGCCTTAAATGGCTGCCCCTTGGGTATAGATAATAGGTACTCCTTAGACAATGGGCTACACGGCACACTTGATCACATAGCTTTTGCCCTGATGGCATGGTCACTCTAGTAATATTGGCAACTTGCAGTTCTGCTGCAGTGAAGGAACAGCCAGTCGGGATGTTAGGCCAAGCTACAACTGATGGAGGACAAGTAGTGATGTTCTATCCCTGTAAGACAATTAGGGGTGCAATGTGGTGCTAGTATGACAAACAGCAATGTTGCACTTACACTGTTGTCCGAGTAGCCCTTTTGTTCTATGGTAGGGACAAACCAATTTAGTACTGATGATCAGTCAATAACGTGTCAAACCTTTTGGTAGAAGCGCACGCATGGTTTTGTGCAAAATTCCACATTGCAATACAGTGAGTGCTACTAAATAAAAGTACAACTGAATAAAATGCACTTTCCACAGTGACGTAATACCAAGCATGGTCTACAACAGAAATGTTTCTTCAGGAAGTCTCTTTTTTTTTTTTTTTTTTCCAGCTTTCAAAAGAAAGACGACAAGTATTGGCTTGCAGATTCTTTTTCTTTATGTAACTTGTCTGTACAGGCACAAGGGTAGGATAGAAAATATGGTTTTACTTTCCAAAACATAGGATGCACTATAGATTCTGTACCAAATAAATAGTTAATTTAAGAAGATAAAAAGTCCCAAGTCCACTTTACACTGTTCATCATTTTGATCCTTGCAGAAATTGCAAACATTCAATTACAAAAAAAAAAAAAAAAAACGTAAAGGAAGGAGGTGAAGGGAATGAAGCGAGGGTCCAGCCTCACTGCGCCAGCAGAATGCTCCAGTTATATCTCACCATCATCTGAACTGTCACAGCTCTCGCTGCTGCTGCTGCTGCTGGTAATGCTGTCGCTGTCACTGCTGCTCCCGCTGTCACTGCTCTCCATCTGACGGGATCGCGCATGTAAAGCCGCTCTGGCAGCTGCAGCTGCCGCCTCACTCTGCTTTAAGGCTGCCGCCTCACTCTGCTTTAAGGCTGCCGCTTTCTTTTCCTGTTCTGCATGGCTCTTCATGTGTGCGCTGCGGCTTTTCACTTTATAGAAGACCCTGGAAGAAGAGAAGTATTTAGGATTCCTGCTGGTTATGGCGTCGGACCAAAGGAAACACAGAAGATTCCTAAAAGACAACATGGGATCTCTTAAAGGGAACCTGTCACATAGGTTCTGCCCCCCTTGTTGAGGACAGAACAAGCTAGTGTCACAACCTGCTGTTTCCAGCGCTGTGTCCCTTATTCTGTAAGATGTTGTAGTTTTCGTGAATTTAATGCTCAAATCTGCAGTTTTCAGCCAGAAGAGTCATTCGAAGAGTCCTTCAGAGTGTCAGTTTTTTTCAAACCCCGCCCACCTGAGGCTAGCCCCACCCACCTCAACTGACAAACCTATTACTTTGAATAGGTAGAAACATGTGAATAACTGTCAGTGGGCGGAGCCAGCCTGTGGTGGGTGGAGCTAACACCTGCTCATGAATAATATTTGAGGGGTAAAAGCTCTAAAACTGCTGCATCTTACAGAATAAGGGACACAGCGCTGGAAACAGCAGGTCTGACACTAGCTTGTGCTGCCCTCAGCAAGGAGGGCATAATCTATGTGACAGGTTCCCTTTAAGTCTAGGAGTCTCTTGCACTGACAAGAAACTAAATTCAGTGCATCTCTTGAGGCTACGGTTTACCAATTTTACTAGTTTTTGTTTTTAGCCACTTTAAAGAGAACCTGTCACATAGGTTATGCCCCCCTTGCTGAGAGCCGCACAAGCCAGTATCAGACCTGCTGTTTCCAGCGCTGTGTCCCTTATTCTGTAAGATGCAGCAGATTTAGAGCATTTGCCCCTCAAATCTTATTCATGAGCAGGTGTTAGCCCCACCCACCAAATGCTAGCCCCGCCCACCTGGCAGTTATTCACATGTTTCTACCTATTCAAAGTAATAGGTTTATCAGTTGAGATGGGCGGGGCTAGCCTCAGGTGGGCGGGGTTTGAAAAAAACTGACTGACTCTTTTCTGGCTAAAAACTGCAGATTTGGGCACTGAATACTCGAAATCTCCAGCACCTTACAGAATAAGGGACACAGCGCTGGAAACAGCAGGTCTGACACTAGCTTGTGCAGTTCTCAGCAATGGGGGCATAAACTATGCGACAGGTTCTCTAAGTGTGGTCCCTCTTTGATGACAAAAAAAAGGGGATCACTGACATCTGGCAAATGACTCGACCCTTCTGTAGGTTTATAAAACTCAGACCACTGTGGATCAGGCTATAGGTATGATTTCCTGAAGATAAACTGTGGTTATGATTATTATTACCTTGATTAATGAAAATTTTCTTTGGGATACTCCCTTTGAAATGGTGTTAAAGGGGTTGTTCTAAATGGACAGTCCCTCAAGATCTCAATGGATCTGGCTTCTCAAACCTTTCGCAGCACGCGGTTATCACTAGGGGGTAGAGGTGGACGACGACTCATTTCATAGTAAATGGGTAACTACATGGATACACCAGGGATGGAACTTTCCCCATAAGTTAAGCTATATGTCTGTAAATCAAGCAACATAAAAAAAAAAAAATCTCCACTTGCAACTCACCTGCCACATTTTTTACATGGAAAAGTGCCCTCTTGTGCTGAAGACTGGTTTGTACTTTCAGGTTTTTTTGCATCATCTGCAGGAATACTCGCCCGTGGTCTGCGCCCCCTTGGTTTGGGGATCTTCACCGTTAAGGGCATGTCTGGGTCTTGATTTCTTAAGATAAGTGTGTCATTTGACTGAAGGAAAAGAGACAATTATCTGTATAAATCTTTCTTGCCTGGAACGGTTATTTTTAATAGCAAGAATAAGCAGGTTTCACAAAAGCATATTCTGGTGCATTCTTGTATTCGTAATATGGCCGGGAGTCATGACCTCACCACATCTTTACTTACATAAACCCTGATGATCATAAGGATTTCCAATGCTGTGAGTTTGGGTCAGTAAACCCAACTTCATGGTGTGACATTTGGCCACAACAATGCACTACAATACATGTGTAAAGCTGGTTTAAGAGGTTCTTTTCTTACAGTATTCACCCCATCATCCTCCTAATCCTTACAGCCTTAAAAATGTCACAATGAGAAAGCCCCTCTTCCTTTCACATAAGAGAATCCTAACTCGAGCATTTCATAAATGTCACTACAAGTGACGTCAAAGCTGTGGAAAACAGGGACGTATGGAGAGTACCGGCCTACAGAACAAAATGGGTTCATGAAACCTCTGGGACCCCACTTATCAGGCAACTGTATAACATTAATATATGGCATGTCTCATTCAGTAATTTATGAGAGTGCTTACTATTTCGCTGGCTTGTAAAGTTTGTGTAACTTTAGTTTGGGAAGAGGACTTTTTCTTTTCATCCTCCTCTTCCATTGCGACATGCACATTATTCTCCATTTCTAAGTCATTGCCTTCTGCGTTCTGGGGGGGGATGCCTTGTCCAAGACGCTGGGAACTCTTAAAAAGGAAAGAGAGAAAAGTTGTTAGAGTCAAGTTTAGGTCTGACTAAGGGTTGTTGATGTAGTTCTTTGCTGTCTTACAAAGAATGGAGGGATCAAGAGTGGGATATTGCTGCATATTTTATGGCCATGTCCCCACGGCACCGGTTTGCAGACTGTTTTTCAGATGGTTTGCGGTTTTGCAAACAGTCTGAAAAACCGGCCGCAAACTTCTACACGGGTCGCTATGGAAAACCCATGCAGCAGTCGCCCCTGCACGGGTTTTCTGCCTGGCGTTTTTTTAAACCGCCGGCTGCCCGAAAAACATTGTACATGTTCATTCTTCCGTCCGGTTTTCGGCCGACCGTTATTTGTCCTGTGCCCTGGAAACGCGCCCCAACAGTAATTTTTAGGACCTAGATTTCTCTGTGTGTTCTAGTGCTTATAAAATATGAATATATTTGTAAAATAATCATTTGAAATTGCTGACTATAACACACAAAGATGAAAAATGTAGAAAGCAAGTCTCTTCCTATTAAACATGGAAATAACCAAATTCCTGTACCTGTGATTTGGTTCCAAATGGTAATTTGAAGTGAAAGACATTTTGGTTGAGGACTAAACTCAGAAGACTTTAGGTCTTAGAAACACAAGAAACTGAGATCAGTTGGCTCAAGTGAAATGCAGACAAGTTGTAAAAATCCGCTAGTGTCCACCTATAAAAATATCACTGCAAACATTTATTGTATTTTTTTTTTTATAAAGTTAGAACTGATCATATCTGCCTTGTCTGTATACACACCATTGCATTTGTATCTCAGGTGTTCTTATTTGTAGTCTACCTGAAAGGGTTTGTCTCACTTCAGACAATGCGGCATATTGCTAGGATATGCCATCATTGTCTTGACGGGTCCAGGTCCCATGTCTACTAAACAAGTCCCGAAACCTCAGAGTGAAGAGGTGGTCAGGAGTCTCCTATTGACATGAATGGGAGTTGCAAGATTAGCTGACCTATCAGACAATGGCATATCCTAGCGATATGCCATCATTGTCGGAAGTGAGACAACCCCTTTAAGGTAGACTACAAATAAGAACACCTGAGTGGAGAGGTGGTCAGGAGTCTCCTATAGACATGAATGGGAGTTGCAAGATTAGCTGACATATCAGACAATGATGGCATATCCTAGCTATATGCCATCATTGTCGGAAGTGAGACAACCCCTTTAAGGTAGACTACAAATAAGAACACCTGAGTGGAGAGGTGGTCAGGAGTCTCCTATAGACATGAATGGGAGTTGCAAGATTAGCTGACATATCAGACAATGATGGCATATCCTAGCAATGTGCCATCATCATAGTAATATGGACACAGTATACACGACGTCCACAATGCAGATCATTTGCTAAACAATCCGACCAATGCTTTTCAAACATGAGCCATGAGTAAGAACTAGACATTCGAAATGAGTCCTCTGGATTGTTCAGCTAATGCCCTACATTGTGGATATCATGCATATAATGGTTTCCATATTACTATAATGTTTTTTACCTGGGATTATTTTTGGAATAAATTCTATATTTTAACTTGAGCTGGCACTTCTCGCTACGTACTTATGGAACTGGTGGACTACCAAGGATGGCAATGGTAAGCTGTTAACCCTTATGTCTTTTTGTCCTCTTTAGTAACAGAAACATGTTCATGTCCACACGTACAAGGCAGATAAAATTTTTATATAGACTGACAGTGCAAGATCTTTGTTACTTTTCCTTATGCTATTCCTAGTCAAAGAGCTGAAGGATGGTTCGTGAATTAGAAATTCTCTCTTTGGTAGGACATTTGCCTGGAGAGTCTCTGTAAAAAGGTTATAAATCTAAAAAAAAAAATCTCTACATAACCATGAAAATTACTTTCATCCCCATATAAAACTTTCAGGTCTTTATTTTTAATTATTTAATAATTATCAGTAGAACCTAGGAACAGCTTTGTGCCTGAACCAAAAAAAGCAGCTAAAATTGCTTCTATGAAAGGAAGAAGCCTCCGCACCATTTAAACCACCTATCAGCAAGCAAGGAACATGTACACAATAAGGTGCTTGTACATACTGCTACGTCTGTGTAACTAACTTGGGCTCCATATCACTTTCCACACATACCGAGCAAGCTGGACAATTACTTCTTTGCCCAGAAGGGAAACTACATTTTCACCTATAGGGGCAAAGCTTCCAAATTTCCACCTGGATAACGGCATTCATTATGCTAGACTAAATTGTATAAGCTACTCAGCAATGTTGTTGTTATAGTAGGGTTATGATGATTATATGATGAGACTATAGAAGAAGGAATGAAGTAGGTATTTGCAGCTTGGTGATGACAGTCTGATATTGACAATTCTTCTATGAAGGTTTCTTGGGCACCAGCTACTCGGCCATTACAGAACTTCCAGCTATTAACACCAGCTTGGCATTAACTTAAGAGCAACATGACAGAGAGAGCAGATGTGAAATCGGATCTCCTGCCCTTCATACACACAGACGAATCTGGCAGACACTCCCTTCACTACGTAAGCGCAAACAGGACTTGGCACACACACACATGGAGTTCACCCAGCTGGACGGTATTCACAACACTTGATACTTTTTGCAGCCTGAATATCTGGGTGGAGGCAGAGTCTTAGGACATCACGTTCCCCTACACTATTCAATCAAAGAGTTACGAGGGTGTCAATGTCCCAGTCCCAGGTTAGGAGGCCATGATTGGTAGAATGTCTTAGAGGGAATTTTTGATTTGGAAACCCCATTTTAAGATGCTACATAGACCTGGCATGGCTGTTCAATTGGGCTGAAATTGTTATGCTGTGTAATAAACGGTGTAATGCTACTTTATCCCCCCATGGCGGCACAGCGTGGAAGCTGAACACTTAAAGGGGTTGTCTCACTACAAGGATTGCTTTTTATGTTAACGATCTTGCAAAAACAAGTCACTTTGTAATATGTGTCCATTAACAGTGTCCTACCTATTCCTAGATATCCCCTCTTGTATGGGCTGCATCAGCTCTTCAGGTCGCTATAGCTACAGACCTGTTTGATCTATCCCGTAGGCTGCCAGCACTGGTTGCTATAGCTACAGACTTTGCTTCTACTGCAGCCTAGTGGAAGCTAGTAAACACGCCCCTGAATTCCAAGTGAAAGCAAGAGAACAGGACTGAGGTAAGATGAATCCATGTAGTGAGACAGCCCCTTTAAGCTGGCTACGTACATTAGACAGCTGTTGTCTGGACAATTGTTCGGCCAGGTATTCATTCCCAATTCACTCGGCCAGGTGTGTATATGCTTTCAATGGTCTTATCACTTCTGTCAGTACAATAGAACTTGCCAATTGCTCAAATTTCCCCGTCCATTAATGAGACTAAAATTTGATATTTTTTTCACCAACATTTTTTACATTTCAGTCCTACAAATATATTAGGGTTTGAAAATAGTACACGTAGATGTAATACCTTAATATCAACCTCAAAAGTCCTCTCTGGGTTCTTTCATCCGCAGCAGCCTTAATCTCCAA